>JAYMSF010002496.1:0-10212 GCA_036897335.1 Silene vulgaris
CTAAGTCTCAAGCTTTGTGTCTTGTTAATCGCCTTGTGCAACCCAAAAAAAAAAAAAAAAAAATATTGAAAAACAAGAGAACCACCCAAAAAAAGAGCCCAGACAAAGCGAAGCATGTCTTGCTGCTACCTGAACGCCGCCATGCCATTACCAAATTACAGTTAAAATTAGCCGTTAATTTACCCCTCAGTAAAAAAATAGGAGTATATGTTGCTATTCCTCAACACTCTAATGTGAGTATTAGTCCTTCCTTGCTAGTCTACTTAGCTTATACGCAGAATCTTACCATTTCACCATCATTCCATTTTCCATCACAAATTTCTGAGTTCCTGGTAATTTCATCACTTCATCTTCTTTTAATTACTGCTTTCAATTCTGCTTTTTTATCCATGCATGTTTGATTTATATTGTAAATTGATATCTTTCCGTGCCAATCATTTATTTACCTCTGATTAAAATACCGCTAAGAAAGAATAAATAAGTAAAACAAATAATTGAGACGGAGGGAGTATTTTTTGTTAATATGTAAAGTGGGTTGTGATTGGAATTTGGTCTAGATTATATTGGTGGTTGTGTTTTTATAGTTGTTGTTGCATATGTAATTATTAGAAGTTGGCGGGAAATGTTAGTTCCAGCATACGGAGCGATTACTCAAGTCATAGGACCCGTTTTAAGTTTAAGATTGATATATACGGAGTACATCTTAAACAAGAATTTGGATAGGGCACTTGTTAGGCAATCTCAAAACTATCAATTTTCGGTTGCCTATATTTAAATGAGCATTAATCTTGATAAGAAGGTGTTATGGTAGGTTGAAGCGAGTTTTTGTTGTTTTTGTAGTGACTTTTCATGGATGAATGCTTGAAATCTCACCTCATAATATTAGATTCTCATTCTTCGGCGGTTAGAAAAATCATAGTCAAGATTTTGCCTTGGGCATGATCCCTAGTAGTGAGAAATAACAAAAGCAACAACGTTACCCTTGTGCCTTAAGGACTCCCACAAAGGGCCGGGAAGGTAGGATAGTATGCATATAGACTTACTCATGTGTTGTAAACACATAAAAGTTGTTTCCGAATGAGCAATAAGGAAAATTGCAGTGAACAGCTTCTAGTTCATAATTAAAGAAAGGCAGTCATTTTAATAACCTGTATTTTGCTATTTTCCGTCATACACCGCAACAAAGAGTGATGAGGCTTTGGCTTTATTGGAAATTTCGATACCTCTTATTAGTGAAAAAGGGCATTTACTCGCGCCTTTAAAATTAAAGAAATGCAGTCATTTTAATAACTTGTTAAAAGGCAGACTCGACAAAACTAACCCAACCTACTTGGGTTGTATCTGGAAGTTATATTCACTGACTGTTCTGTTTAATTTCTAATGATGTCGTTTCTGCTAAGAAGTTGCAGTGAGTTCTTTCAAGAAATTATTTTATTGTTCATTGTATTTCGTGATAGTGGTGATATTGGTTTGCATATGGAAATTGGCCGTCTTTCTATGTTACTTAGTGAACTTTATCCAGCTTTAGATGTTCAACTCCAGAATGCCAATAAATTCCGTAACTGGGAGTTGCTATTTTTGCAGGGTTACTGGCCTATGATGCAGAGTCTATCAAATGGCTTCATCAGGCGAGAAATTATTGGCATTTCACGCTTTTATGATAGAGGACGATGGTTATCTATTATTACAGCTTGCAGGAGTCCAAGTTTCCCTCCTTGCTTGAATGGACATGATCATGTTTCCTTATGTTAGTCACTTTCTTTTACAGATTGCTTAGTACTTCGACTGTTGGATGTCCAGTATTTTTTGCCATCTTTATCAACTGTCTTATCTGTGACTGTATGAGCCTGTGGCATCAGAAAACCGAATGGGAATAGGAAAAATTTCATCTCATGTGTCAATGAGTGTGTACAAGACTGTAGTCCTGCCGTTATATTATGTCTATAATTGAGGATTTGAGGACATTTTGTCACAAACTTGTTGTGACTAATAATGTGCAGGTATACAATCAAGGATGATATCCTCACCGACATCCCAAGTTCTAGAAAAAATAAGAAACAATAAAATTTCTGAAGAACTCTTATCAGACTTATCTCACTCACGCTCTTATGAGACTGCCATGGAAGCACTTTCTTCTCTCATTCGAGGCCGTAAACGTGGGGATAAGTCTACAGTTGCTGGCAAATACACTAAGTTGGAGCGAATGGTCATGTATCTTAAGGTATTATCCTCGAGCCTTTTTTTAATGTTTGTAATGCCAAAAATTGAACTCATTGTTCCTATCCTGATTAGTGAACTCAGGTGCATGATCATAACTTCACGACTTATCATTCTCGGAGTGTGTTTGACTGTATTCTGATTAGTGAACTCAGGTGCATGATCATAACTTCATGCCTTGTCATTCTTGGAGAGTGTTTGACTTGACTAAGGGCTGGATTTTTCGAAATGCCTCTTATGAAGAATGTTGCATTTTATAGATAGAGGCAACCATTTAACACTTCAGTATTATAGTAGTTATATTTGTCTGAAAATTAGCTTGTTCAGCGTTTTTATTGCCTTTTCTAAGTGTTTGTTGGAAGTCTTGGAACTTGGAAAGTAGCCCTTGTGCTCAATGAATTTAGATGACCTTTCCAGGTTCTTACTCATATATTGTTGTTTTCAAGTCAGAATATGACTCTTCATTGAATGACTGTTCTTGAATGTCTATGCTAACAGAACATTGTCACAAATAGTTTGGGATTGTTCTTTGTTTTTTCAGCTTCAGTCTTGTTATATATGATTGTGAAATTTGTGATATAATGATTTACCCGAATCTCTAAATTTGTACCTAGTTTAATACATGTTGGACCGGGAAATTGGACAAGGACTCACCCAGTTTCTGAATATTTGTTTGAGGGACTTGCTGGTACATATTTTTATAAATTTATTTTGCTGGAAGTCACCGAGTCTTTCTGTATTAGAGGAACTCTGTGCTTGATTTTGACTAGATTTTGAATATGCAAAACATGTGTTGCTGTGAACTATAGACTTATAGAGCAAAGAATTATGTGCTTTATTTGATTCTTGATTTGAATCTGCAAAACATGCGTTTCTGTAAATTCTAGAGCAATCGAACAACCATGTATGTACTGGAAGATGCGTGGTTTCAACTTTCAACTATGTCTTCAGATGTTAACTGTTTCTCTCTTCAATTTTTTTTGTCTCAGATATTAGGCCTGGAGGAAAAAATAGCTGGACTTAAGATAATCCATGTAGCTGGAACAAAGGGAAAGGTACTCTTCTTCCTCAATTTTTACGTTGCATTCACTTTTTCCTGGATAACAGCTTAAGTGGTAGACTATTATTGGCTTCCTTATAAACAATATGTTTTAGGTAAATTGCTTTCCTATCCTCATTTTAGACTAAAAAATGAAGAGAGAAACATGACACTTTTTTTATAAAATAGCAGTGTCCAACACTCCGACACTGGATCAGTCCAACACATGTAGCCGAGTCTAGATAACATAGGTGCTTTATGCTTACCTCCCATCATCTGGAAACTTGACTTATTGCCACAATTCTTTATTTTTTGTTATATTGTTTCTAATATCTTTTTTCTCCATCGGCAGGGGTCTACATGTGCTTTCTCCGAGGCCATATTACGTGAATGTGGTTTCCGTACTGGCCTTTTTACATCACCCCATTTAATTGATGTGCGAGAGAGATTTCGAATTGATGGGTTAGTGTGCTCTTGTGACTTCTCTTTTTCGCTACTTTTTATGACATCTCTCTTAATGTATAAATTGACAATTGTTGGATGATCTGGTGTTCTTTACTATATTGGGTTTCATTAGACTTAGCCAAGCATGAAATCTTAAATATGACTTGTCCTCCTGAATGTATTCATCTGAATACTCCAATGATTAAATCTTTTTCTTCCCTTGCTCTTGCATAGGCTTGATATCTCCGAGGAGGCATTTCTGCGGTATTTCTGGGACTGCTGGGATCAGCTAAGGGTATTATTTCTTGTATATACTATTCTCTACATGTATGTAGCTGTTTCCTAGTTTAAGACTTTTAAGTTATATTCAATGCCATCGATGCTTTGTTATATCCTTTTCTAAGTTTTAAAATAATTTGTAGGAGTAATTCTGTAAAGTCAGGGTTCCCTAATTTTTTCTTACCATAGGAACTGCTAGATCAGCGAAACTTAGTATCAAGATGGTAGATTACTTATACAAATGGTCTGTTGATGTCTTATTCCCTGCACTTTTGTCTTCTCCTTAAATTCTCTAATGTGTAAAAACTAAAACGTAACTCTGTGAATCATTTGCATGGCAATGATCAAAATTGGTGAATTATTTGTCTAAACAGTTTGTTGGACTAATCGGTCTAGTGAATAATTTGTACTTCTAATGTCACTGAACCTGTTGTCTCATTACCGATTTTAGTGTCATATTGGTAATTATTTCAAGCTAATTAGTCGGTTCTGGCATTGAACTAATTTCTTGCAGTTCCTATCGCAAGCTTCCTTTCTTATTGACTCAGTAGTTGGCAGGCAGCTGAATATATTTCTTTGTTCTGTCCTATTATGAAAAGAAAAATCGAATTTAGTTTCCATAAATAGGCTGGAACCAACTTGGGCCAACACAGCACGTTTAGAAGAGAGGGTAGAATGACTTATTATCTAGAGATTTCTGAACTTGCTACCTGTTGGTGCAAGTCCAATTCCGTACTGCAGGACCATCTTTTTATTGTTATATCTAGAACTTCAGATGTTGTTGCGACCTGTCTGAAAATGGGCAATCTTACTGATGTAGAAAAAATGCTCTTCCAATTTCGACAGAAAGAAAACTATGGATTGATTAGTTAACACAATGCAGGAGAAAGTAACAAAGGAGTTGCCGATGCCTCCCTTATTTCAGTTTCTCAGTCTTATGGCATTCAAAATATTTGTACATGAAAAGGTCAGATCCTTGTACTGATTGCGCGTTTATCTCTTCATTATCCTTTCCTTAGTTTAATTTTAAGGGATTAACTTCTTATGTGTGATGTTTAATGGATTGCGTCTTTTGGTTAATTGTTACAACAATATTACATTATCACCTCATTGGCTCAAGAACTCCCGCACATGGTGGGGCAAGGGACAGCTGGATATATGCAACCTTGCCATTTTATTCGGCATAGATGACCCGTAATGTTAATTACGTCTAATTATGTCAAAGATCGCGTTGAATAACTACTGCATCACTATTAAAAGAAGTGAGGCCAGATTAGCAAGCCATATTAGGCCAAGTGTTCCTGTTTGAAAATTACGACACTTTGTTACTTCTGTTTTAGTTTAAAGGGTTGTCGTGTTTGAAACATTAGTTTGAATTGCCTACTGCCCTACTTTAAATTGCCTGGTGTCAGTATTCTTCCTTATGGTGTATTAACCACGTGCAGAAGACTATCACGTCATGCCGATGTTTATAATTTGCAGGTCTAAGGAGCTAAAAAAGGAACATAAACTTTGTGGTCCATCATCAAAAATTAAAGAGCACATAAAATTTTGATACTTCTACTATTATTGTACTTAATTCTGTGTCCCTTGTCGGATAAATCTGCTAATGGTGAATTGAGATTCTCAGTTTCTGTAATTGTTTTCCCTAGGTTGATGTTGGAATTTTCGAAGTTGGTCTTGGAGGAAGAAATGATTCCACAAATGTGGTATGTGAATTTTGGACCACTCTATTACTTTATTTTAGTCTCTCTACCTCTATTACTTTATTTTAGTCTCTCTACCTCCTTTCCCAAATAAATCGAAGTTAATTGATCACTCAATTCTCAGTGAATCTCGAATCTGCTCGAGTGTATTCTATCATAGCGCTCGCTTAAAGTCTACAACAAACACTAATAAGAGCAGATCGCATATTAGATGTTATGTATTTAACTCGAATTAGGCAAATTTGTAATGAGCAAGTGTGACACTCTCCCAACAGAAAAGAACCCATTAACAGTTCATTGGCTGCACGTAATGTCCCTGTAGAATAAATGGGTACATTTCTTTTGATGTATACTAAAGGCTGTTATTTGTTTGTGGAATAAAGTCTGCTCCCTGATTATGCAGATCAAAGAACCTGTTGTTTGTGGAATCACTTCACTTGGAATGGATCATATGGAGATACTAGGTAATCTCCCTTTTCAGTGACAATGAACTATCATAAACTAAATTTAGGATGCCTCTGCTCCACTATTATTCTTTGTTATATTTCTGGTATATTAATGTTACGGGTTGCCTAGAAATTATTATTTAGTTTATTGCATCAATCTGACTTTGCTGCAACAAATGTCGTGTTATTGAACTGTTACTAGACTTTGTAAATTTGTGTATCATCTGGGGTGATTTGCCTTTGAGAGCAGCCATCTGCCAATGCAGATACATTATTCTGTAGTACATGGAGAAGCTCAAAAAAAAAATTGCTAGTAAACCCTTTGCAGTTCCTTTTTCAATAAAGTAACAAATTGGCATCCTGTTTCTTTTCTATCTTTTGTTCTTTTTATCCTTTTCTCTGTTTCCCCACGTCCTAGGCTTCTAGCTACGGTTTGTTGTAGCGTATTTTGAGATTCAGGCTTTGTCGTGGCTGAAACCAACCTTTTTGTAAGTTGTAAGTTAGTACATGGTCAATAGGGGAATGGCTGTGTACATGTGACACCCCCTACACTACTTATGGGGGTAGCCTCTTTGGTGTTAATGAAGTAGTGATAATGATTTACCGTGGATGAGTGGGCTCAATTGCTAGTTAAAGAACACACCAGAAAAACAACTGTAATGATTTGCTTTGAATTGGTTTCTATTTACGAACACTATGTGCATAAAATTTGAAAACGGAACACTACATGCTGAAGCAGCTGAACCGCTCTGATCTTTATCTTTCAAAATGATCTGGTTTAGTACCTTTTGACCCTTGTATATCTACTAGCACCCTGTTATAACCTTCTTGAGCCTTGAGGATGATGATCAGCAATTTTGTGTAGTATTTGACAATTAATATGCTAGACGTGGCTAACTAAATGAAAGAGTCAGTGGTGGATGAACAAGGTTAGCATCCCAAGGTTTTGAATGTTTTGACTCATGATGTGTGTATGCAACCATGCTCTTTTGTTGTGGGCTGGTTACAGTAATCTTTGTATTTTTATCGGCCAAGGCTGTGCTTCGTTCAAAAATTGTGCTAAGTGAAAGAGTTATAGAGGATCAATAGGATCAATAAAGTAAAAGAAGTTGGATGTGTACTTGATCAAAGTTCTTGTGAAGGAATTACTTGATTGACTTAACCATTGATGTAGACATGTAGTGTATACTATTCCTTGCAGAATGGCTCTATGCTAACCCCGTAACAATTTGGATTCCCATCTGCCTCCCTCCGCCACCCAAAAAAGGGTCTTCATTGATGTTCCTCGTTCTGCTTTAGTTTATTAGAATTAGAATTTAAAAAAGTGCGTTTTTGTGTCTATATGAGAAGTTTATACATGGTAAGAAAATTACCTCAGTTACTCAATGACTCTCGCGTATAGCATGGTTGGGGTGTCCATGTACGCAACCAAACCCCTGTGTCGAAGGTACAAAGAGACTGCTTTTGGATGTCCAATACTGTTTATATATGATAATGATGATAATTACATGCCTTAGGCCTTGTTTGGATACCAAAAAAGAAGGGAAAGGGAGGGAGGGGGAAGGAGGGAAGGGAAAGGGAGGGAAGGAGGGGAGGGAGTATGGAGGAGGTCATTTTCCCTCCAAATCTTTCCTATGTTGGAGGGGAAATAATTTGGCTTGGAGGAGGGAAATGGAGGGATCCATTTTCCCTTCCCTCTAAATCCCTCCACCTCCATTTTGCTAACCAAACAAAGGATTTCCCATTCTTCCAAATCCCTTCCCTCCCTTTCCCTCCAAATCCCTTCATCCGAACACACCCTTTGACTATATATGACCTGACAGCATTAAATCAATATTTCCTCAGGAGATACTCTGGCGAAAATTGCCGCACACAAGGCTGGTATTTTCAAGGTACAAATCCTTCCAATGGAACTCAATAGTATCAGAAGAGTCCTTCAAGGCTTCAATTATAACATTTTCATATACAATTTATATACCAGCATAATCTAAATTGTATAATTGCTGATGTCCTCTCTGCTTCTGAAGCCTAATATACCAGCATTCACAGTAATCCAGCCTCCTGAAGCAATGACTATCATCAAGGAAAGGGCTCATGAGTTGAAGGTAAGCTTTTATTTGAAATGTTCCAACTTAGCAACACCTAACCAAATATCTTGGTCACTAATCTTCCATGACATCGCTACGATTGAAAGAAAAGTTTTATAAGATCAATCGAGACTATTAGGTGGCACTCATATTTCCACCTAGTTGCATAAGACTGTTACACTTGCAAGGAAAATATTATTAAATAAAACATGAGAAAGTCATAGCACCCGTTGCTCGTGCACTCTATTGCCAACACACAAATTATTTTGCAACAGGACTTTTAAAGCATCATATCACTTGACTCTATCCATTTTCTACCAAAAGCTTCATTTTTTTTTGTGTGGCTTCACATAATGATTCATGTTAGCTTACCCCAAATGATTTTGGGTCTGAGTTTTTGTTGTTGTTGCAAACCGCTCAAAAGTGGCAAAAATAGACTGATGACTATGACTTTACGGCATAATGGAAACTTCTAACCCTGTGGCACACACTCAACGGTTTTCCTGTCTAATTTGCCTTCAATAAATGCAGGTCCCGCTGGGAGTAGCGTCACCACTTAGCCGTGAAGACTTAAATGGATTACAGTTAAGTTTGGCAGGTGATCATCAATTTGCTAATGCTGGCCTCGCTGTGTCCCTCTGTACATCTTGGCTTCAACTCACGGGAAACTCCAGAATTATTGCGTTCAATGTTGGTTAGCTACTTTTCTTCTTTGGTTCACTTGCATAAAAATTCAATCACCTAGCTTATCTTTTTCTCCACACCGATTAGCCAATGGCGCACCACAGTTTAACATCTCGAAATCTAGTAGTATTTCTATGATATGGCCATTGGCACTTGACAGTTTTAATTGGTGGATGTGTTTGTGTAATCCGTTTCATATAGGCATATAGCACAAGCAATTAACATTTATTAGATTAAATTTCTGGCAATTGATAGCGAGATCACTATGCTGATTTTTTAATGGATTATGCTTGAGAAAATCCTTGAACCTTTCTATACTTGGTGTTAGCAGATAACCACTTGTTGGCCTGAAGTTCATTGTCCCGTACTGACCATGTTTTCTATTTGGCATATTTACTGCAAAATCTTCTTTGTTTACATTCAGCAACTAAGCTTCAACTTATTTTATTATTTCTTGGCTGCTTTGACATATTGATTCTCAGGATGACAACAAAGGAAATCTACCAGATGCCTTTCTGAGAGGCCTTTCAGCAGCACGCCTTTCTGGCAGGGCTCAGATTGTTCACGACACCATACCCAAAACTTCTAACATATCTTCAGGGGATTTGACCTTTTATCTGGATGGAGCCCACAGTCCTGAAAGCATTGATGCCTGTGCTAGATGGTTTTCAGATGCTGTGAAAGGGAGCGATGGTTCAAAACCAATGCCCTCTTTAGATTCATCTCTTACGGATGGATGTGGACAAGGAATGAAACATAATGTCCTCATCAACCGCGATAGGGAAAATACTGACAAAAATATTAGACAGGTATTTAGGCTGCTTAGTGAGCTAACCTCTGCTCAGTTATGACTTTATGAGACTTGGCTTCTTATTTTCTAGGCTTTAATTTGTAGGTTCTTCTGTTCAATTGCATGGAAGTGAGAAATCCACAACTATTGCTTTCAAAGCTTGTTGAGACTTGTGCTTCCTCGGGTATGATCTATGTTTGGCATGCATTCATCATTATAGTACAAGTCATCCTTGATTAAGTCACACCTATGACTCTAAAATCAGTGTGTGGGTCAATTCCAAGTGGCCTTTGTGGCAAGGAAGATGTTACTTAATTACATTTTAAGCGGAATATTCCCACTTTAGGGCCTTAAGGTTTGAGCTACTTCACTATGGTGCCTTGAGTTTAAATATTCAATTAGTCTCACTTTAGACGGGTATATCCGTGTAAAGTGTAGACGGGTCAAATATGTCACCACTTTCATAATAAGACAAAGTGGTGACATCCCACTTGTTGTTTGTCTTATTATGAAAGTGGTG
>JAYMSF010002497.1:0-10210 GCA_036897335.1 Silene vulgaris
TTTTTTTTTTTTTTTTTTTTTTTTTTGGGTATACAAGAGGGGCTGAGCCCCGAAAATTAACTAATAACTAAACGAGGAAAGGAAACTCCTAAAATGTCGTCTCAGAGGATGGATCTTAATTCCCTGGGAGGAGCATCGAATACAGTAGTATTCGTGGTTGAATGAATTATGTTTGTCGATTGGCTTCACGATAGACATGCTTAATGCGGATGACCCAACCTGCTAAATCCATTAATTCCTTGCACCTTCAAACTAGGGGACGGAGGTTGTTACTCACCAATTGGTCGCTATTAAAGAAGCTCACACAAGGCCTACTATCCATATGCACCAGGAGCCGAGGGATATGCATCGGTCTTACGTGCTCGGGGCCAGCAAGTAAGGCTCTCATTTCTGCTCTAATCGATGTACAAGTACCACTAGAGAACATGAAGGCCGAAATGAAGTTACCTGACTCATCTCGAATAATCCCACCGCATCCGGCAGGGCCTGGGTTACCACGCGAAGCCCCATCCGTGTTGAGAAGAGTCTTAGAATGAGGGGGAGGATGCCAACGAATATAACGCTCCAATTGTGACGTGCCAGGTTCAGGGATAAAAGGGAGAAAGGTTCGAAGGCTTGCTTCGATAAATCAAACTCACGGAGAAGAAAACTAATAGGATCTGTTGGGTTTTCCGAGGCTCTACCAAAGACGATGTTATTCGCCATCGCCACAACCACAACATGTAATTGCAAACTTTATAGACCAGTTAGGGGGAAGCGAGAGCGGAACCATTATTGGCATTTTTCGACTCCCAAGAATGAAATGGTTCAGCAAAAAAATTACCCGAGCTAGCATAATCCCCGAGTTGTGTCCATATCTGAGCTGATATTGGACACTGCCGTAGAAGGTGGTCAACAGTCTCATCATCCTCAAGGCAGCAAGGGCAAGAGTGTCGTTAGCCAAACCACGACGTATCCGATTATAGTTAATCATGAGCCTCTCATGTGCTGCAAGTCATATAAACATTCGGATGCGTCGTTGGACCGGGAGCTTCCAAATAAGTTGTCAAGCAGTTGGATTGCTCTCATTTGGAATTTCAGCCCCTTTAATGATATTAAGAGCAGACTTGATAGACAATTTACCATATTACCCATTTTGACAGCTAAGATTCTCTTGTGATGCCAGTTCGAGTTCGAGTTCTGAGTTTGAGCTCGAGTTCACGTGACCTGCACCGAGTTGGTGGCCGACTAGGCTTTTGACGCTTTTACGAAGGAATTCTAAGATGGCTAAGGATAGTGGTAACCAATGAGGGATTTCTAGCCACGTAATTTATCAAAGAACTGAAGATGTCCCGTTCCAAAAGAGCTCGTCTTTCCATCGATAAAGAATGAGAAGAAATTTTCTGCAATTCATCTTGAGATAAATAATTAGCAAATTCATCCCATAGTTTAATTATTTATTAAGAATGGTTGTAACCAAAGTCATTTTGGGTCGCTTTAAGTCGTTTTAAATTGGGTCAATTATGGGTCGGATCATCTTGGGTTGGGTCAACATTGGGTTAATCAAAGTTCGGGTTGGGTCTGAGTCGGGTCGAGTCGGGTCATATTCGGGGCAAGCAAATCCAGGTCTTGGGTCGGGTCGGGTGCCAAGTCTACTTCCAACCTTCTCCGAACCCGAATAGAGCCGCATCTCAACTCTCAAGTCTCTTAAGTCTCAACTAACCCTATATCCTGAACCGACTTTGGTTTGGTTGTGTAAATAAAACGGGAAGTTCCTAAATTGCAAAGTTGCATTCTGGAGCTCATACTGTGGATTGTGCCCCAAGAAAACCAAACTTAACCAACAGAAAAGAGAAGAGAAGAGAAGAGAAGAGAAGAGAAGCGAAGCGAAAAGAGGAAACCATGGGTTGGGTTTGGAGAGACGACGATAATGATTCCAACAATTCCACTCCTTTCAACGATTCTTCCCCAATTACTAACCCTAACCCTAACCCTAACTCCGGCGATCATTATTCCACCAGGAAAATCGTTCAATCCAAATGCAACACCGTCGAGGTTGAACCTGGTAAATTCGTTCGCAAATGCGAGAAGACTGAGCAAATTCTCCGCGATGTCGTCGGCAAGTCTGTTCTCTCTCTCCCTTCTACTAATTTCGTTCATTTTGTTTCAATTCCTTGATTATCGTCTATTTCTTGCCGTTAATTTGTCCGTTCAACTAATCTTTTTGTTAATTTCTCAATTTTAGCTGTCTTTAGAGATCCTAGATTCGAGTTCTGATTGTTTTTAGATGTATGATAGAATCGGTTTTAAATTGTTCCTCGTTTATGATTTTTATGTAAATTTATTCATGTGTATCGAAACCGTTGATTGTATATATTGAGCGATTCAATTATGAGGTTGAAATAGCAGCTGATGTTTTAGAAATGTATGTTTCCTTGTTGTATGATGTTGTTCTTGCCTGATACTCTGTCGTTAGCGACTGAGGTCTGTTTATGGAACCCCTTCACAGGATGGCCCGACGAGGAAATAGATTGAAAGAGTGGTTCTAGATGAATTAGAGTTCGATGTTTTGGTTATAGGGATGATTTATAAACGACGAGTTGTTTAAGATTTGTCATTGTCATGAGAAATGGGAAGTTGGATTTGTATCAGTCTATTAGGAGTACAAGGGAAAACGGTTTTTAATGATGGGGAGCTAGGGTGTAGGGATCATGTATGTAGTTAGAAATGAGCATATTGACGGAGCAAGTGGGGAGTACGGGCTAGCACTCCATACGCAATGAAAAAGGAATTTTTAAGTTAATATTTTAGACTTTTAAGTTATACTATTGCTTTACTAGTTGACTCCCTGAACTTTCGATCTATGTTTTAGCTCCCCGGACTTCATATTGTGGCTCCGCCACTAATTCACTAGTTGAGCTTCGTTTTTCCGATATATTGAAAGGCTGAGATACGGAATTGTTTGAACTCTTTTTGCCAATATTAAAAAGTGTTCAGCTTCAAAGTTTGTGAAATTAGTTACATGCTTATAGGATGATACCATTTGTGTGGACAAGGTACTTTATAAGAGGAGCTTGCTCTCGTAGGTCGGGTTTTTAGCAAGAATGAATAAGTTCATCTTAAAATCATCATATGATACAAAGCAATGAATTTAGGTACAACATATTAGAGGATTTTCATACTTTGGAAAGAAGAGGCTGTTATTAGTAACAGCCTGAGGGGAAAATCATAGTTCAAGAATTTAGGGTTAGATAGGTAGGATTAGTTGGTTGAGAAAGTTATGTCAAAACACTAGTATTACTTTGTTGTTATTGTCGCTTACTTCCTAAGAGTAAGGCTACTTCTTATGGTGATTAGTGACTATTTAATGCCTACTATTAAGTAAGTAATGCATATTGAAAATGTATTTTTTAGGAGGCGATGTATTTGGGTTTGGTTTGTGCACATTAGTTTAAAGGAAACGTTAATGCATAAAACTTGCCTTGACCTGGCAATTAGATCGTTTAGCTCGGGCTTGGGATGGAATCATTTTGAGGACATGTCATTATGTCAACATAGATCGAGTCAATATGGCTTCTGGGAGGTCATTTGAGTTGTGATTATTAATGTTTTTTTCTTAAATTAGTCATTTTTGACTGGGTCAGTTCAATTCTGCAGGATCTACTTGTATAGTTGTATACTTGTATGTAGCATTCTTGGAATAGAATTATCCATGTTTCCCTGTTCCTTTTCATTTTGTTGGCTGCTGTGAAGAGGCTGAGGCTATCTATACCCGAGATGTTTTATTTTCTTAAATCTTTGATATTATTCTAATTTATATTTGCTTTTATCTTGTACAAATCCTACCATCATTTACCCATTGGGAGGTATGTTCTAGTTCGTAGGATAAGTACATTATTTAGAGTTTGCTATTAGCGTGTCAATAGTTTTAAGGTGAACTGAAGGACTAAGGTGCCGGCTTCTAGTATGACTGTATGAGTACTACTACAAAACAACGCTG
The DNA here is from genome assembly GCA_036897335.1 of Silene vulgaris. Taxonomy (NCBI): domain Eukaryota; kingdom Viridiplantae; phylum Streptophyta; class Magnoliopsida; order Caryophyllales; family Caryophyllaceae; genus Silene; species Silene vulgaris. Next base: position 3,980 of record JAYMSF010002497.1, read on the forward strand.
TTCGTCTTTCTTGGGGTTGGATTAAAATATGATTACGCTGCAAATGATTAATCACAAAGTCAATAGGACATGTAAAGACATTAATATAGATTATGTTCTGCGGTTTGTTACTATTGTATGATTGTATGAAGCTACAGTTAAAACTGAAATAGAAAGATATCAGATTTCTGTAAAAATTTATGGTTGATTTGATACTTTGTAGGGTTATTGGAATGTCTAGTAAAAATCTCTTCCTCTGGCTCCATGAATTTGATTAGGGATGGTACAAAACTACAAAATACTCGGTTCTTGTGTTCACTTTTACCACTGGTGAGCTGTGAGTACTTACATTTTAATGGACTTGTGTAGAGTGAATTGGGCCGAGCATATGTTTGGCAGCTCTGAGATACACTTCGTATTTATGGAGTCTCTTGCATCTTGGTCTTATTCTTTTTGCATTGAAGTTTGGTGACCCCATTATCCTTGTGCAATGATTTGCTGCTTCTATTGCTGCCTCTATTTTCTCTTGCCCTATTTTCTCCAGGGTTGAAAGGTTATCCTATATTATTAATTTCTTTTATTTATCACAGTTGCACTGATTACAAATGGATTCACTATTATTTGTTGTATGAGTGTATGACCCAAGAGCAAACTGGAGACTTTAGGGTCAATGTCATATGAAGCATTTCATGCATGAGCTGGATATGTAAATTTAAAAGATTAAAGAGTTCTGAAGATCAATCATTTGATTTTATTGTTAACAGGCCTACTGAAATAGTGCAATCAAACAAAGAATACACCGAGGAAGATGTGACTAATGAGATGAAGAACAAGTCATCCTTTTTAGGATCTCCCAGTAATGGCCCCTTTGATATGCCTGGACTGCGCAATGACCTTGAGGCCATGGAGCGTAGCATCTTTGGGGGCTTAAGCCGTTTCTTTGATGCTACTAACGATATGGGCAATGGCTTTTTCCGTATATTGGATGATCCATCCTTGTTCGGGGGGAACTCTTCATCGTCATCAAATAGGCAGGGAATACCCATTGAAGACCCATTTCAAGTAGAGCCTGGGACAAAGTCAACCAATCCTGAGTCTGGCAGTGTTGATTTGTCTGGTCTCGCTAGAGACGTCTAATCCATTTTAAGCTGTATTCTGTTCAGTAGTATTCTGCATTCGAAGTTATCTAGCAAGCAATAATTTTATATGCTGATAGTGTTGGGCACATTATGACGGTTTTGTACAGTTTACTGAGTTTGCGATTGCTTTTATTGGTGTCGGAAGGTAAGGATAGGTCTGGATGTCAGAGCATTTTACATATTCCGTTTGTGTCATACGGCACGCTGCCACCAAGGATACCTGTTGAGCTTTCCTGGCCATTTATTAGCTCATCGATTAAAGTTCCAAACCAAACTAAATCAATATGATCTTCTGTAGCTTCTTGGACCACTTTATACATTCTGCGTTGAAGTACTGTTTCATCCTACAGTATATTTATGTTTGTACTCAACTTTACTTTTGCTAATGAGTTTCCATTTTTAATGGAGTCAAAGATTTACTATTCTTTAATTCTGGATTATAATGGAATAAAGCTAACTAACTTTTTGTTGTGTTTTCTAAATTAATTACGTAATAGTAGTGAAAATCTATGCAATTTTCAAAATGGTTTTTTCAGCGGTCATTTTCAAAGTAACTATTTTTGTGTAAAAGAAGTATCCAAGATCAATTTTGATATAAGTGAGTTTTAAGTTAACGCTATGTGTATTACAAATCAGCGAATTTATTTGCAAAGTAGGTATTATTTGTAAACGTCGTCTTTACGACACAGGGTGGAGTACATTTCAATAAAGATAATCATTTAAGTATTTAACATGTTTATTATGGAGTACTCCCTTTGTCCTAATTTATCATTAATCATTTTTAATTTTTTGTGGAAAATATTCTAACTAAAGGTCAACAAATAACCAAAATGGAGGGAGTACTACGTTGGTTAATCTAATATTGATATGTACTCGATTACTCGGTACTACATAGCTTCATCAGGTTCGAACCCAAAGTCGTTTATGTCATCTTAATTAAGGTGTGTCCATTCTGCTTTCGGAAAAAGATTATATTACTAATTTACTATACTTTTATACGAAGTATTTATTTATATTTAGAAAACGTAGACTTGTGTAGGTGGGATACAAGTAGTTTATGCCTGCAAATTGGCCTGCATGAAGTTAATTGTCAAGACATGCAACCCCAGTCTCTCGTCATATCCAACATATAATTCCTATTACATTATACAACCACCGTTAGTCTTTAATGAGTTGCCACCAAATATGAATATGAATATGAATACGATTTCTGTTCAAACTAACACCCCCCACGTTGTACAACAATATTTGACATGTTCTAACAGAATTACCTGTATTTTTTTACATTCCTCTCTCTTCTTTCTAAATTCTTCAACATCAAAACTCCCCTAATCTTTTCCAGCTTTAACATTTTGATCTTTTTTTCCCACCTTCTTCCTTTGCATCATTACATTGTGTTTTTTCGTTCCGTCATCATCCAATTTGCCTCCATTTTTCCATTTGTCTTATTATGTTATGATTTTCTGAATGTGGGTTGATAAAATATCATCTTAGTTCTTCGTAATTTATGTACATTTTGTGGTGAATCGGGTCAACCCTTGTGGTTTTTCCATATTTGTAATCGGGTTATCGTTTTCTTGTCATTATTGGTGGGTAATATAAGTTTTCTGAATTCTTAAATTTTGTTTAGGGTAATGCAACAGTCGCATTATTGAATTATAGTATATGCTGTTTATTTATATGGTTGATTATGGTATAATAATGTGTGTGGAGTTTTGGCTTTAATGTGGATTGTGGTGACAAGCTATAGGTTAAGAAACTAATTTTGATAGCTCTGAAAAATAATGCAAAACCATGTATCCATTTGGGGGAATTTTATGAAAAACGGGTAACCATGTTCGAAGAAATGTCTTATAAGGTGGTAGAACTTTAGTGGTTAAAGTAAAAGAGGAATAAAACTTGCTTAGTCGTGTGAGATGGGAAATACTTGTTTATCAACGCTAGCAAGAAGAGTATGTTTCTGTAAAGCCTCGAAAGAGACGATCTCAGATAGTATTAGAGGCGATGTCAAAGAAAGACCGGCAGACGTCCAAGTTAAGCCGCCAGAGGTGGTGAAGATAGGTAGCAAGTTAGGCAGGCAAGAGAGCCGGTTAACTAGACAGGAAAGTCGATTAGGGAGGCAGGAAAGTCGGTTGGTGAGGCAAGAGAGTCGAGTTGTTGGCAGGCAAGAGAGCAAGTTTGGTCGACAAGAGAGCCGACTAACGAGGCAAGAAAGTCGAGTTCTGAATCCTAATGCAGGGGATCCGGAAAAGACCAAAAAGAAGCCTACCCATGTCAAAGGAGTATCTAGTGCCGGGCTCCAAGTAGAGTCGGTTTTGAGAAGAAAAACTGGGAATTTGAAGGAGTTTTACACTTTGGGGAAGAAACTTGGACATGGGCAGTTTGGGACTACCTTTCTTTGTGTGGAAAAAGGGTCCGGAAGCGAATTTGCTTGCAAATCAATTGCCAAAAGGAAGTTGGTGAATAAGGAAGATGTTGATGATGTGAGAAGGGAAATTGAGATTATGCATCACTTGAAAGGGAACCCTAGTGTGATCACTATTAAGGATGCATATGAGGACGCTGTGGCTGTTCATGTTGTCATGGAATTATGTGCTGGGGGTGAACTTTTCGATAGGATTGTTAAGAGGGGGCATTACACTGAGAGAAAGGCAGCTGAACTTGCAAGGACCATTGTTAATGTTGTCGAAGCCTGCCACTCGTTAGGAGTCATGCATCGGGATCTTAAGCCCGAGAATTTCCTTTTTGTGAATGAAGAGGAGGATTCGCCCCTCAAGACCATAGACTTTGGGCTATCCATATTCTTTAAGCCAGGTAGACTCCTGCATTTCTCACCTAAATCATTATCATTAACTGCATTTGGCTGGCACATGTCATCTAGCTTAGCACATAAAGTTCTTGAATGGTGGTACTCAACTACTCATGATCTTAGCTGAAAAACTGTCAGCATTAATATTTTCCCCTGTGGCTCCCAGTCTCCCTCTATACCCCAAAAAAAAAAAAAAACAGGAAGAAAGATAATAACTGCGATTTTGGAAATGTGGCATGGGCTCTGCTGACTCTGACCTGTTTCACCTGGTACTTTACAGCCTTTATAGGATATTATGGTATGTTACACAAGGTTACGAAAGCCTTTTAGTATTGCAGATTTGCATGTTGTAGTTTCTATCTTCAAATTGGCCACAAACTCTACCAAAATTTGTCCGCATCAAATTTCTCATTTTATATGCATTCATTAGTGTCTATGTTACTTTGAAGTTGTATTTTTTCACTGAGTCGATTTAATCAACAAGTTTTAGGTTTGCTCAACTGTGCTTCTATGCTGACCAGTGACCAATGCTTGAATACAGGTGATATTTTTAATGACGTGGTTGGAAGCCCATACTATGTGGCACCTGAGGTATTACGCAAGCGTTATGGCCGTGAGGCTGATGTTTGGAGTGCTGGAGTTATCCTTTACATTCTTCTAAGCGGGGTGCCTCCATTTTGGGCAGGTAAGATTGGGACTACATATTTCTTAATTGATGTCATTTCCTGTTCCACTGGAGTCAAATACTCACTATATTCTTTGATTCTGAATGATGATAGAATAAAGCAAATTGACTCACTAAACTGGCTATGTTTATCTGTACATCAGAGTAACTCAGTTTATATTATAGGTCACCTAGAGACACCTTCTTGTGTTTGGTAATACTAGGGTTCGACTGCGTACCTTTGTCTGCCCTTACTCGTCATTTGAGGGACCCCTTGAAGCATTGAGTTAATGTTGTATAACTGCCTTAACACATGAACTCAATTTTATCATTTTGTCGTTATAGAAACCGAGGAAGAGATATTTGAAGAAGTTCTGCACGGTGATCTTGATTTCTCGTCAGATCCATGGCCTAACATTTCCGAAGGTGCAAAAGATCTGGTCCGTAGAATGCTCATAAGAGATCCTAAGAAACGGTTGACTGCACATGAAGTATTATGTAAGTTCCATGTATGAAGCTATCATTTTTGCTCCTTATATATATCTGCAATAAGGCCGGATGATAATTCAGGGATTTTGGAACACTCCGTAGTCATAGTTAATGATGTTCTACTCCCTCCATCCCGCTTATATTGTTTTCATTTAACTTTGATTGTCAAACAATGTCAACATTGACTGATACTTCCTCACAATATATGTTAGATTAATTGGTACAACTTCTTAAAACTGATAATGTGAACTTGTGAAGTACCAATCGCCAATTGGTCCATATTACTCTGACTGAAGTTTGCATGATAGATTATTTGGAATTTGGAAATAGTTATCTGTGTTCTTAAGATGACTAAGGTTGTGTAAATCTCACAAATTTACTTCGAATTAGGTGATGGCCTTCGAAGAATTGGAGTGATGTTGTTAGCATGTTGATGTTCTAGCTAGAAAATTGTCGATTACATAGGCTCATGCTAATGAATTAATGTGAAACTTACTTTTGCTTCCAATCTTCTGTCAGGTCATCCATGGATTATGACAGATGGGTTAGCTCCAGATAAGCCTCTTGACCATTCAGTACTAACACGGTTGCAGCAGTTCAGTGCCATGAATAAACTTAAGAGAATGGCCCTGAGAGTAAGTATTCTGATGCCTTCCAAAGTCCCAAGTCCCAACCCTGTGAACCTTGATGAAGGAAGAGGACACACGGGAAGATAAGATTGTATTTTATTCTGAATTCTATATCAACATTCTGTGAGTGAAATGTAGGTTATTGCCGAGAGACTATCAGAAGAAGAAATCGCAGGGCTGAAGGAAATGTTCAAGATGATAGATACCGATAACAGCGGGCAGATCACATTTGAAGAACTCAAGGAGGGACTCAAAAGATTCGGTGCTAACCTTGAAGAGTCTGAAATTCATCATCTCATGAAATCAGTGAGTGTCCTTTGCCAACTAATTCACATACCGAAATAATGGTTTCTTGTACGCTTCTTTTCAGCAGTTTGTGTGTAGCTTGCGAATAAGTGTTTCAATGGGCACTTCTCTGGGTCATCAAACGATTTTCTTGTACAAGTTTTTTTTTTTTTTTTTTTTTTTTCCAAATTTTGGTTTTTTTTTTTAACGGGGTAGTTTTTTGCTGACCAAAGAAAC
>JAYMSF010002498.1:0-10210 GCA_036897335.1 Silene vulgaris
GCGTTGTTATATTTTTTTTTTTTTTTTTTTTTGGTAAAGTAGTTATTAATAGTTAGATGTACAAGTGTATAACAAATAGAGCCACGAAACATATACTCTAGACCCGGTGGATCCACGTTTGTCATTTGATAGACAACTAGACATTTAATTCATCAATTAAGAGCATCTTCAATGGTAAGTTAGTTGGTAGTAGCTTATCTTTGTCACATCATTTTTTGAGCTAAAATAATTTTAAACTACAAATTTACTCCAATGGTGAAGCTCACCCCATAAGACTAAAAGAATAAGAAAATATGAGATTTTTCCCGCCTAAGAATAAGAATAAGCTCACTTACCACACTCTCCTTACTTATTTATTCAATTCTTAATTTCTAAACATAAAATTTAAATTTTATAAAGTAAATTAAACCACTATTTTCCTATTGGCTATGTTTTTCTTGTGGGTCCATTTGAGCAAGTAGCTCCATGGAGCTCAAAAAAATTTAAGCAAAGCTAATCTAAATTGACTACTCCAATAGTTAAGCAACTAGCTTTCAATTTTAAGAAAGTGCAAGCATATCCTTTTACACGAGCATTGGAGATGCTCTTAGTGAATCGGCTTTCAAATATTTTTTTTGACAATTAAGACATTGAGAGATAATCGCCATACCATGAAAAGTAACATCAAAATGATGATGTCAAGTTATAAGAGCACGTATGCGCGGGGTTTATCTAGTGCACACCAAAGGTAACGGCTGTAGGTTCGCTTGTCATAAAACAAATAAAATAAAAAACTACTCGTATACGAGAGCTTAACCTGATATGTATGACTTAAGGTATATGAAAACTGAGAGCTTAACCTGATATGTCCGACTCCGACATAACCGGCTACCGGAATTATGCAATGAGAAGTTCGACCGATAGAAACTGATGAAAGAACATTCCAAATCAGAAGTTGTGCTCCTAAAGACAATGCTAGATTTAGATACGGCCATGGGAGGCTACCAAAATAGTAGAGCATTCTCCAATTTATGTACACTTGCATTCATCTTTTACAACTCCCATTAAGATTTACTAGCTAATTTCTCGACCGCTACACATATACATGTATTTAGATTTTCCCCATACCAAAAAGCTTGGGAGTTCATGCGTCGAGTCTTTGATTGAAGTCATAGATGCTTAATTGGCTACTCCTGTCGTTGCTACCTTCTTCCACTTGGCGACTACCCTTTCTTCTGCTTAGTTCCGAACACATTTCCTCAACCAGTGGTTTCCATAGACGAACCCGCGCATTTATAAACCAATTAGAAACCTGTTATTTTCATATCAGTAGGAACATTACAATAGATTAGTAGATAACTAACTGAATAAGTAGATAGCGAAAATGAACAAATTCTCCAAATCAAGTAATTCAATTATAGATCTTTGTAATGTTTCTCAATCCGACAATAAATAAACATAACTATCTTTCCGTCACTAAGCTTTTTTTTTTCCTGTGCCGGAAATTTGAACAAATGGGCGCGTACTGATGGAATGCAGGGAGTATTTAATTATAGAGAACAATCTTTTAGATGCAGCATGCAGCATGTAACATGTTTCAGATTTGTTATTTTGAATCACTTTAGGATGAATTATAGAGATACCTGGCTCCTCGACAATCCACTTTTAATCGCAAGCAAATGCTTCTCTGCGTCTTTAGGATACCTGAAATAATCAAACACCATTTACATGTTCCCTATTGTAACTTGTAAGTGGACTGCAAGAAGACAATATGGAAGTGGGGATAGTCGAGTCAAACTAAAAAGGCGAACAAAATGTACGAGTGATTGCAGAGAAGTGAAAGAACTAACGGGTGAAGAAAGTTGTCGAACATCCATGCTCTTAAAACCGAGACAGATCTCTCTGGCAAGCCTCTCTGAGGTCTCCAGAGTTGTTGATCTTTCTTCTTTAATTGCTGGAGAGCCCACTGTTTCTGAATGAAAGATTTCTCAAAAGATGTCCTACTGTCTTCACCAACTTCACTGTCCATTCCCATTTCTAGGATTTGATTACTGATTCTCTGTCTTAGATTTTTGTAGAAGAACGAGACTGATTGAAGCGCAAAGCACGCGTGTAGTTGAGGGTCCAGCTCTGATGCAGCATGGAATGCTGATATTACCGTGTGTATCTGATCTAAGCATCGGCCATATTGGTCATCAACCTGCAAGATACAAATATTTTCTTTGATAAGCAGTTTTATCAAGGCAAACAAGCCTCAAGAAACAGCACAGAAAGAAAAAGAACTGGTACTGGCAAGTCTAGAGCTGGCAAACGGGTTATTCACTCGGGGTTGGTTGAGGTAGTTACCGGATCCAGATCATTTTGGTTGCAGGATTATCTAGTCATTTTTGGGTAGGTGTTTACGGGTTTGGGTCATTTATGACTAAAGGTCTTTGTTTCAATATAGTCATTTTAGGTCCTTTTCCCTTAGGTCGAGTCGGGCCAGTTTTCCCAGGTACACCAACAAGATACAAATATGAGTCCGCACTTAAAGTTGAACCCTTTAATTCAGACATGAAAGTCGAAAACCTTTTACTTTCCATCTTATTTGAATGATGGTTCAAACTTCTGCAAATTACCAAAAACAATCTGATTGGAGCAATGATGCAATGACAATATATTTCCGAACACATATAGACAATGATTACATAAACCCAAGTTATATGGCATACCACTTGAAGCAGGGACAAGAGCTGTGACTTTTTAGACTCAAGTTTCTGTTTTCTGTGTGGACTTCCTGCAGGAACTTCAATTGGCCCATCATTGTCCCGAAATTCATCAGAAAATGGTGAAGTAGAGCTGATCAAATGGCTAGCAGAGTAATTGGTGGGATCTACATTGTCGAGGGAATAGCTTGCAACTTGTGAAAGTATCTGCTGAAGTACTGCACGATATTTAGACCCCGATATTGCCCGAGAAAACTGGGCCGACTGACTACTGGAAGCCCTACCTAGAGAGAGCTCCTTGTCACCTAACCTTCTTTCAGGCTGAGAACTGTCAAAAATATAGGAATAGCCCATATCAGAGCATTGTTCTTGAATGCTTTCTGGGCAAGCAAAAGACGGGCCAGCAGTCGCTAGACTTAGGCCCAGCTCATTTTGAGATCTCAGTGTTCCATAAGCAAGACCATCCTCGGCCCCACTCAGCCGCACAGACTCCATATCCGAGGTTGTTCTCCATCCCAACTCAGGCTGCGTCGCAAGCCTGTTCTGCTCCCATTGCCCTAAGATGTCATAGCCACAACCTAGAGAAGCCGGGACTGCAGAACTCGAGGCATAAGAGACATTGCTTGAGTACATTGCCCTAAGAGATTCGGATGCCTCTTCTTGTTGAGGAACGACTGAATTATCCAAGGAACCAGAACCAAAAAATGCATTCCCTCCATCCATAAATAAACTTCCTGATTTATTTAGCACAAAAATATAATGTAACGAGATGTTGGTGAAAATGCAAATTGACGAAAGATATGGGTCAGAAACCATACTGACCAATACAAAAAAAGAAGATATTTCAACTGAGATTTATTCATGGACACCTCAATACAGAGACCATAGAGTTTATTCAAGGACAGAAAAAATACCTCTCGAGCACATGTCTTGATAATTGAAGTTCTCTCTATTGAGTAAATCACCATTGCCGACACTTTTATCATGACGAGGATTATTAAAGGATTGCCCGACTGGAAGGCCAATCATCCTGTCGTTATGATAGCTAGGTCGAAAGAAAGTAGCCGGGAGATGGGATTCTGACGACAGTTGAGGAGAAGTTCCCTCGATAACGACTGGCATACGATTGTATAGATCTAATTGCATGAGTTGATCATTCTCCATGATGGACTGCCTGAAAATATATAGGATCAAAAACAGGCATTCTATAACACAGAAGGAGGCTTAGCATTTCATAAAACCAAGGATTTTTAACAATGTAGCTTCCTCATATCATCTACGCGTTAAAGAAAACAAGTATAGGGATTTAGGATTGTCAAAAGCTTTTTACGTATCCTCTGAAAAATATAGACGAGTTAGTCGATATGATGCCCACAATCAAACAAGGGAAGAGAATGATCTAGTCCTATTAGCTACTAGAAAAGAATGCTTTCCACAAATAATAGCCCACTTTCACCAACAAGAGACTCAAATTTAACAAGTAGAGGTTGCCTTCAAATCCCGATAATAATTCCCTCTGAAATATTTCAATAGTCATTCAGAAAATGTACATCTTAAGAGTATTAGAGGTTTAATACCACATTAAAAGGAATATGTCTAATTCATAATCCACACTTCCTCAGCAGGTTCTAAGGAAGGCCATGGTGAAGTTCAGCCCCCTAACAGACTTAAGTAATGCCGCTTGCCAAACATGATTTCCTTCCGTAAACAGCCTCAAAGGCTCAACTAGTTTCATTACCAGTGGGCCCAAAAGACTCCCTATTCTTTAGCTTTGGAATAAAGGAAAATGACTCTCTAAACACTCTATCCTTCTTTTCTTTTGAGAGTAGCAGAATGTGGAAGCATTTCATGAAGCAATTTTCATGACAGGAAATCAAACGCTCTCTCCGTGTAAAAAATACAAGGGTAAAGCTGCGTACATTCGACCCATCTTATCTTGCAAACATGTCGAGAGACATTGAAGAAATGAGGTAATGTTGTTGTATAACAAGCCTGCAAAACATCTAGAGAACCAAGTTGGCCTCATTACATCGGAAAACTATGGTAACCTAAATTTTTCGTCAACCATGCCAAAATGGGAAAGACAACGCAAGCAAACTTTTTCTTTCAGGTCAACAGAGTCACAGCTCACAATGGCAGGTTTGATACTAACGGGTTTGAAACTCGATCTTGAGTACCACGCGTCAATGATTTTACTAAGTAAGCTAACCAATTTACTACTAGTACTACTACTACTACAAGAGTACAGTAGTACACCACCAACAAAACAAAGTATGTTCCAATGACACTGTTTTAGTTCCGGACAATCGAATATTTAGCCTTAACTCTATCATTCAAAGAGGTACAACAATCACTCCAAGGGTCAATGACACTGTTATAGTTACTTGAGGTTCAAAGTAACAATTACACTGACACCACTCTAAAAGAAGCATTTATGGGAACACCTAAAATAATGCAGCTGCAGACAGCATGAGGATTATCAAGTTTAATGTACTAAACTCCCAGTCCCACCAACTAACAAGCATTAAGATAACATTTCTTTAGCAAACACATTAAACAATATTAAAGCTCAAGTACCAATCTTCACATGTAAGGATTTAAATTAAGACCGTCTTAAGTTAAAACCTCTCACAACCGTCATTTAGTTTTTGCTTTATTTAAATCGGCTGTGACTGTGAGTGTCGTCTTAACTTAGAACGGAGAACGGGTAGAACAATAAATATTAGAAGTGCTTGACTAATACATAAATAAAGTTAGTATCAAATCATGTACATAAATGTAAAGAAAGATGATACCAAAAGAACTAACCTTTGTGTGTTTTTCCCCTTTTATAAATATAAAATAAAATCAGCTTTCTCCCACCCACTCCTTAGAAAAAGTAAAGAAAACAATGAGGAATGTGAAGAATAAACTTCAATCACACCCTCAAAGACTAAGACTATGGAGTTGATTGATTTTGTAGCAAACACCAGAAATGTATGATAGACTTGGAAGTGAAGGATTGAGGGTAGAAAATAATATATATCCTGAAACAGTGAAACAAACAGCACCCTGAACACCTTAAACAATGAGGAATGTGTTTCCTCAGGAACTCCCAAATTAAGAAATCATTGCTTTGCTCTTTTCTTCCCAACAGTGTAACATTTCAATTATTCACCAACTTGTGGTTAGTAAATAGTACTCTATACTGTCCCCATTTCATATAATATCATGTCTTCTAAGTACAGGGTAAAAACAATCCACATTCCCCTCAGTCCTCACATGCCCTTTTTAAACAGACAAATAACCAAAAGTCGAAAGAAAATGAGGTCCGTTAACACGAACCATCCATCGTTTCCACAAATAATATTATGACTTACTTATAAGTTTTAGACCCGAATGAAAATGAGGTTGGCTAACATGAACAATCCATCGTTTCCACAAATAATATCAGGACTTAAAAAAACAGGTTGAAAACAATCTAATAACGAAAAGTCGATAACAAAGGGTTTTAGACCCGAATGAAAATGAGGTCGGCTAACATGAACCATCCATCATTTCCACAAACCCGACAAAAGAAAATAACCCAAATAAAAACTACAGTAAAGTAAATGAAATCAAATTAGCATGGAAGTATGGAACCCACAAAGCACAAACCTTTTTCCACCAAAACAACAAGTATACTAGTATAGTAAAAAAACACAAATATGAGTCCAAAAGAAAAGAAAGCAAAAATCAGAGAAATCCAAGTCAAGAAAAGAAAGGGGATTCTGAATTCTGCAATTGGGAGAGAAAAGGGAGGGTGGACCCTTGAATAAGATAAAGAGGAGAAGAAGAACCACATATAAAAACACAACAAAAGATTCAAAATTTATGATAATATGAATATGAGAGGAGTGCAAATAAAGGGGGGGAAAATACATATACATAACACTGATAACAGTAAGTTAGTACAGTAAATGCAGTGCAGTGTCACACATTTGTATTGCAGGCTTTGATAGGGTCCCATTAATATGCTTTTTAATCATCATCATGATCACTTAAATTATAGGGCAGTTCTGATTATGTATAGGGCTTAACACTCTATGTAATACTATGTGTATATAGGTGTAGTTTAAATGATCGACATAAGGTCTCTCTTCAGACGCTCATTTTCGTTTGAAACCTTCAGAGTACAGATTTGTGATTAATAAATACTTCTATAGTTCTATGCATTATGTATATATAGGTGTAGGAGACTAGGAGTAGGAGCATATAGGTGTAGGAGTTTAAATGATCATATAGTAAGCTGGTTTTAACTTGTGGGTATATGTGAGGGTTTGGTGGTTTATTTCTGAGACATGCCACTACATTTTGTGATAATTGGGTAAAGTAGTTTGGTTTCTAGTTCAAATTTGGGGAGATAGCTAGAAAGGGTATAGTATTTGACTCTTTTGTGTTTGGATCATAGTTAGTGATGAGAATTATATGAGCAATTTTAGAGTAAGTTTATATGAGTGTTGCTTTTAATTCAGGGATTTGGATGTTTCATGGGTTATATGTCTCAACTTTAAGGGTTTATGTACTCTTGGGTTTTAGAGGGATGATAATTTGGAATTTGGATCCGCCACATCACTTTCCCTCCGTTAACTCTCTAATACACTCTTATTCTGATATATTTTTTTCTCTCCATTCATTAAAACATTACTTTTATGAAATAATTACAACTATTATATCGTCCCAAGATTTGATCCGGACCGTTCGAAAGTAATGAAGGTTCATTTCTTTTCTAGTAATGGAGAGAATTCGGACGGGGTAATTTGTATGTCTTGGACGGACACAAATTCTGGTTTGTGACGGACAATATCCGTCTATCAGTCACAAGCTTGTGACGAATATATCGTCATAAGAGAGACTTGGTAAAAGAAGAAATATCACTATCTTGATCTTATTTGTGATACATTAAGGTCATGTTTGGTAAATAGCATATTTGGTTAAATTAGTAGATTCCGGCCAAATTAGTAGGTTGACTAATCAATTTACTAATTTCAACTGTTTGGTAAATGGCATATTCTGATAGCATATGAGCCGGAATCTACTGCTTTTTAATATTAGCAACATATTGTAAGACCATATTCAATTTATACTTGAAAATGCTATAATTGTCATATAATTTGCTAGTTATCAAACACATTGTCTTAAATCTACTAATTTCATTTAATGATCAATCCTGCGATCAAATTATGCTAATCGTATTCTGATAACGTTCTATGCTATTACAAATATGCTTCTGCTGTTTACCAAACGGGGCATAAATGTCATTAAGAGGTGATACTTGTTGATAAGTATAATTTTGGTTTAAATTTTGCAAGCAACGAAATTACATATAGTATGTTTTTTTAATGTAAAAAAAAAACATATATTTCAAAAGTGAAAAACAGTTTTTGAATTTTGATTTTAGAGAATATATGTTATATCACGATTGGCTTATGCAGTTGCAATAATCAATACAATATGTAAATTGCAACTTGTAGGATAAGTCCGAAAAAAATTATTTATACAATCTATAATATTGGTACAGAATTTAATATCGTGCTATTAAACGTTTGTTGTGTTTGCCGTTGAAACTTTTAACTTCTTCGCTAGAAGATTAAAGTGACTCAACTTTGAATATTTTGTGAGGCAGTGATTTCTTCTCTTCTAATGTTAACGAATTGGTGAAAACATGGAATTATAAGGATTGTATCTCTGAGTTCTCTATAAGAAAATTTACAAAAGATTAATGACGTAACTATTGTTGCGCCGAACAGCCGAGCAGGACCATGACCCGGGTAGAGTATATAGGTTATATAAGTACGGAGTAAAAAAAGTTCACTCCTCTTACTTTGGGATATTAGGTACGATCATGCATTGATGCAGAGTTGGGGGTTCGAAGTAATAATGTAATAGGAGAACACAACTTGATTCATTTTTTTTTTTATGAATCTTGCGTGTCTTAAAAATATCGATATTTTTCTCCGATTTCACATCCATGATTTATTGTACTATAATAACATGATATGTTATGTTTTTCATCAATATTTTCAATTGTACCATTTTTAGAGAATTGTTATCTACTTTCTCCTTTATACGTTCTCTTCTACCTTATACTCTCGCAATCGCTTAAAATATACTACTCGGTAATATATTTTGCCCCATTGACTTGTGTTTCGACCACACATGATATAGGAGTTTTAGTTTATCCAATTGTTGTGAGAGGGTAAAGGAATAAGGGTGGATAGCATCCCTCTCATTTTAATTAGTAACAATTTTCACAATGTTCGAAATCATTTTATTGTTGTGAGTTAGTCATTTCCATTTGTGAAATTACTAACCAATTTGCCAACTTTATCCTCATCCTAATTTATTACGGAGTATAAGATTGTCTTACACGACGCTTATACCAAATATTTCTTTATTTTTTTCTCCATCAAATACAAAATTTGAGGAAAGTATTTACTAAATTATGGAGTACGTTTTTTCCGTAAAAGATATAAAGTAAAAATAAATACATAAGGATTTCACCTTACTTTATGGCCTTTTTTCCATGTCCCCTACCTTTTACACTCTCAAGTGCGGTTTCTTACACTAACCCTTCTTTTAGTGACTTTTTCTTGTGTCATTGCAATTTTGTAGCAAAACCATCATTTGGAGCGATTTTCTCTCATTTCCGGTGTTCTAGAAGAGATTAGGATGCTACGTGGGCCCATAACGTGCCGTAGGCGGCCCCAAGACCTTTGGAGGTCCCACAAAGCTAGTATGAGAAACCACGAAGCGAGGCAAGGGAATTTGAGAAAAATGAAGGAGACTAAGTCGTTCCCTTTAGGGAAATCGCTCCCTTAGAGGGAAACAAAGAGGCATGTACGACAATTTAGATTTGAGCAAGTCTAGTTCGAGGAGGACAGATGTAGTGACTAGTGAGGCGGCTCAACGTGGAGTTGCTGGTTGCTGGGGGAGGGGGGTGATTTGGTGACCATTTTACAGGCATGTGTGAGTGACCTCCGTGCGTGGAAGAAAATTAACATCAATAAAATCGGGAGAGACGGAAACAACTTACTAATTAAATGAAGGTGTTGAATATGACAAATCCGAAGAGCCTCTAAGCTCAAATGATGAGAGCGAAATACTGTACGGACGGAGATTCCTTGACAGCTAATATAGGTCACAATCCGAGTTATACGTGGAGAGGTATTTTGGAGGTGAGGAGGGTGTGGCCAGTCATGTTTGGCAAGATGCGTGGATACGTCTGGCGATGTTGATCTCCATGTATCCCGGAGAATGTACGTAGAAGAAAATTAATATTAATAAAATCAGGAGAGACGAAAACAGTTTACTAAATTAAATGAAGGTGTTGAGACGGAGGATAATGTGACAAATCCGGAGAGCCTCTGAGTTCAAATGATGAGAACAAAATACTGTACTGACGGAGATTTCGACGGCTAATATAGGTCACAATCCGAGTTATAAGTGGAGACGTATTTTGGAGGCGATGAGGGTGCTTGAGAGAGAGAGAGAGAGAGAGAGAGAGA
>JAYMSF010002499.1:0-10207 GCA_036897335.1 Silene vulgaris
AAGAGAGGAGAGACATATATATAGAGTTCCCCTAATTACAAGTTTAATCTAATAACTAATCTAATCTAATCAATACATATATCTATCTATCTATATTATTAAAGGAAGCTTTTTTCGAGCGATTTCATTGGCTACAATTTTTCTAAACTACTTTCAAGATATTTAGAGACTTTAACTTTCCTAAAACAAATAAAATTTAATTTAACTATTTAATAAGATAAACAATCATACATTCGTTTTTGAGTAGGACACTGGGTTCTCGAGTAGTCTAGGTTTCACATAATTTAGCTTACGTACGTATGTGTTTTTTTTTATTTCTAACAATATTGTGCAATACACGTTTCTACGCAAGAATACTAATTACTCCTCCTTATTTAAAGCAAACTCAACCACATAATTTCTTCTCTTTATTCTTTTGTATATATATATCCCCTTCTTCATGCAAGATGTTAATTTGTTAGATTGATTTACATTACTTTTTCGCGTCCTGATTCTTCATTTGTTTTCTTTTATATTCTAGGTATTCTCGTGATGGACTATAGAAAAACTTCAAGATGGATGAGCGGGAGCTGCCACAAAGAAGCCACTTATTATGTGTATATATATGCATTATAAAGCAGACTTTGCTACGTTCACGCATATAAATTGCGTATCTGATAATCTTGGTCATTTTGGCTAGAATTTACGTGTTCCGTATAGCATATATGAATGCATGATACATTGTGTATTATTTTAATTTAAATATTTATTTATTCTCGCGTTGTTACGTCATATCTGTAATATTTACTGTGGTTTTCTCCATTATTATCTTATATATAATATTAACAGCAGATGCATCTTATTTGTCACAGACGCCACAATTGAAATTATGCTACCTCAAATAAAATATACAGAGTATATAGTAAGTATGTTTCTATTTCTCTAATTATCTTGGACAAGTTTTGTTTGGTTGAATTTTTTTAGTGTGTATAGATAGAAGCAAAATAGTAATGTTCAAGGATCTCACGTCCATGGATCCGAAGAGCATCGACTAGAGCTTAGTCCATTATAAAACACTTATATTAGTCTAATCTAATAATATGGGTTATTTTTGGAGATACATATCATCTTCTTAAAACCAAATGGTTCTGAATTTCTAATTTATATACGGTGTGTTAATTTTTAAGTGTGTTTGATGATTAAACCAAATAGGTTACATACTATAGCTTTCAAACGAAGAAAACAATATTGCATGTATATAGGCGTATAGCTATAAGAGCAAATGACTTTATTCGATTCACTCCCATTAAGTTACTATTAAATATTAATTCAGTTCACTTAAATTAAAAACAACACAATGTTATACTAATCCTCCACGATGACAAGAGAGAATCCAATAATTATAAACATTTTCGGGTGCTTTTATTAAGAATTGAGTTCTCCAAAACTCTCAATAAAATTGAATTTTTAGACAATATTAAAGAGTTCAACTTTATAAAAAAAGCTAAAAAACTTAATAAATTATTAAATACAAATAATTATGTAACCATCGCAAGTGGATCAAATACATAGTTAACAAATTCTTTGATACATGAGAACAAAGAATATGGTTTCATACAACATCGGCATATACAAAGTAATATAAGTATGATATAACTAATTGGATTTCGTCGCTATTATATTATTGTACGTACAATATTTAGTTATATTAACCTGACAAACGGGTCAATCCAACTTTGAATTTGCAACACCTGACAAATGGGTCAATCCAATTTTGAATTTGCAAGATTTGTGCAGGCCGGGTCGTCTCAGGTTATTTCAGGTTCGGGTCATTTTTTGGTTAATCATATTATCAAGTTATTTATGACTAATAATTAGCATGCAACAATAACCATTCGGGTCGGGTCAATTTGGGTTTAGGGCAAGCTCAAGTCTCGATTTAGGGTGTCGGGTCGGGTACATCTAAATTATGATTGTACGCTTCTCAATATTTTGAGCTTTTCGAGGTCTAATTTTTAATTGTTCGAAAAAACGTCAATTTATTGACGGGTATAAAGTGAATTTCTACCACGTTGCAAATTCATCAAAATGAAGGATTCATACTAATGGGCATAGAAATGCTCTAATTAATGCGTAAAATTATATTAGTCTTAATTATTTGAGAGCTTTTAGTCAATTTTATTAGGGCACTTAATTTGATCAACTTGGAGTTGCACTAATGATTATATGTACATGTATTAGGATGAGTAATTTAATTAATTTGAAGTTGGAGTTCACATGGAGTTTTTATAAGCGAGACTTGAAATTTGTATTGATTATTTCATAACTTGATGTTCAACGTTGATTCATATGACATAATATTACAAGTGGCCCGTGCTTCGCACGGGCATTAAATCTAGTATTTAATGTATTACAGATATGATGAACATAAAGGATGAACATAAGAGATGAAGGTGAGGGCATTTTCGTCATAAAAGATGAACTTAAGTGACAAAAATTCAAATTTGCATCAACTTTCCATCAAAGTAAATGTTTTAGATGTAATTTCTCATCAGAAGTTATATTCTGGATGTAATTTACAAAAAAAATTATACAAGGCTGTAATTTCTCATCAGAAGTTATATAAGTCCAATATCTATGGTAATGACCTTATTCGGGGACTTTTACAGGAGATTGCTACAATCTCTAAGTTAGTTCTGGGGGGGGGTCCTTCCTTTTAAATACATGGGCATTCCAATTGCTCCAAGGAAATTGTCTGTCCTTGAGTGAATGGAATGCTTATAAATACAGAGTGAATGGAATGCTTATAAAGCCCCATGCTAGTTCAAGTTGGGCGTGGAGGAGCATTTGCAGAGTGAAGGATGATCTTAGAGGTGGGTATAGAGGAAATTGGTGGATGGAGGATGATGGTGAATGTAATACCCGGTATTTCTAGGACTCTTGACTGACCATTGACTCCTGGGAACCCTAGTAGGAGATGGAATGGGGACATAGACACCTTTCGTCGAATGACACGACTAGACGTATGGACTCGGCCGAGTAGGTCACTACTCGACCGAGCTAGCTCAGCTCGGTCGAGCTACTCCTAACTCGACCAAGCTGAGTCGAGCAGGCCGGTAGATTTAGATTTTATTAAGTAACGATGAATCATAATTTCATCTACTCCCCCCTCACATCTAAACCTAATATTCTCCCTTCCGATACTCCATCTCTACTACACATTAAACATCCTCTCCTTGGCGACCATGACTCAAGAACATCGACGCCAACGGCGTCAGGGCGGTGGGATGAACCATAGCAAACACCATACCGATGGCTTTTGGAGGTAAGAATATTATTAGTAATCTCATAGGTAGTTGGACTGCGTTATGGGGTAATTAATATAGGGTTATCGTTGTAGGATGCTATAGGATCACCGTGACGATGATGTGGTTTAGCGCTGCGGAAAGGTAGGTTATCCTACTCAGTTGATTGTTGTAACTGATGCGTGCATTTCATATAGACCTTTTAGGCCTTTTTAGCACGCATTTCTATGCCTAATTTGTAGTAATTTGCTATAAATACCCCCGAATAGTCTACTTTGGTTTGTTTTGTATTAATTTGCAGATATGAACCGGAATGACGAGAAACCAGCCCAATATGGTCCTTTAAGCAAGCATTTGAGAGTTGGAACGGAAACTAGCTGCCTCGGGAAGCGTGAAGATAGCTAAAAGGGGTGGAAAGACGAGACAAGTACTCTAAAGCCCTCGATCGAGTGATTCAAAGCCTCGATCGACCACTTTCCCTGACCCAAGACCTCGATCGAGTAGTGCTATTCTCGATCGAGCACAAGCTTTGTGGCGAACCAATCGATCGACCATTTATGGTTCTCGATCGATTACTTTTCTGGAGCCTTTCCCTCGATCGAGTAACTAGTTTGCTCGATCGAGGAGTTTTACACTGATGGGCCGCGTGAGAGTATTGAACGCAAGATATTTTATTTCTTATGTTAAATAGATCGAGAAGTCAGAGTTTTACTCACTTCTCCTTTTTTTACCTAGAAACTCATACACTGTTATTTTTGGGGAACTATTTTTCGGATCGATTTTGACTACTATTTTCCATTCAACAATTCCTTGTAATTGGTATTATCGTTTCTTCTCAATTCAATTCAATCATGTTGACCTTTACTCTCTTTATTATTATTATTGTTTCTTCCTTTGTTATGCGTAGCTAATTTTACCGCTAGGATTTAGGGGAGCCATGGCAAAGTTAGGATAGATTGATTAATATGTTTTGATTAGATCCGTATGTATTGTTGCAATTTAATTGTCTTTTAATTGTTTGAGTCGACGCATTCAATTGATTGATTTGATACCCCCTTGACCTAGATCGAAAGATTGGAATAGGGCAGTTCTGCGACATACATTAGAATTAATGCTAATTAGGGCGAAAGCTAAGTTAGTATTGTTGTAGGGCGATTAGCGGACCGAAAGGACCTTTTCACTACCCACGGATTTGATTAGGATATGTATGATTTTAGTCCGACCCTTAAAGCCATGGTGAACCGACAATCCTAGTATTCCCTCTCTATTGTTTTCTCTACTTTAATTCTCTCTCCTTTGACCTTCGTAGTTTAGAACAATCAAACATAAACCCCCCAATTTCGGTTACTAAAGACGGACTTAATTAGCTATAGGATTCCTATCTCCCTGTGGATTCGATACCCGACTGCCTTGCTACATTTAGTTGAGACCAGTTGGTTTATTTTTGATAGGGTTGCGACAGCCGTGTCAAATTTTGACGCCGTTGCCGGGGAGACGGTGTAATTTTATAGCTTTCATTAAGTTTGTCCTTAGTCTCAAGGGATTTATTCCTTGAGACAGTTCTCATCGTTTTGCTAGTGTTTTAGTGCTTGCAGGTATATATCCTAGAAGAGGATCAATTGAACCTGTTATTGCTATGATTCCATTTTCAGGATGCCTAATATTGCGAGTCATTCTGAGCCTAATGCTGAAAACTTACCCAAGGGATCTCTTCTACCTACAGCCGATGAAGGGACCTTTATGATCCACCCGTCCTTCCTTCATTTGGTGGAGTAGAATTTATTCAGAGGTGTAGTAGATGAGAATCCGGCTGGGCATGTGGAATTGTTTACTGATTATTTTTTTTTTGGGAAATGTAAGCTTTCATTAATTCAAAAGAAATGTCCCATACATCCTATTACATGCTCGATAACATGTAACACAACAATACTACAACTACTCGATTCCTATTACATGCATCCAATCCAAAGTTGTGCAATACTTAGTACCAACATTACATTGACTGACTTTCATTCTAACTTCATTCTTGATAGTGCTGAGTAATCGATTTGGCCGAGGCACATACCCTTCAACTCTGCATGTGTTCCTAGCATACCATAGCTGATAAATCAAGCTAGCAATAATCACAGCCACAATCTTCTTCTTGCCTGCAGAAACCTGGCGCCATTTGATCCACCAACTAATGCAATCTGACTCAGGAATATCAATCTGACACCATCCTTTCACCAGTTGTAAACATAGTTTACTGAACGTGCATCTAAAGAATAAATGAGAATGGTCCTCCTCTGCTACACCACATAAGAAACAGGAGTTAGTCTGAATGATCTGCATCCTAACCAACCTGTCCTGAGTGAGTAACCTCTGCTGAGCCACCAGCCAACAAACAAAGGAATGCTTAGGTATAATCCATCTATTGAGCATCCAAGGATACCAAATAGGCTGAGCACCATCTGGTTTAAGCCATTGATACCCTTTTTTCACAGTATACTGCTCTTGGACAGTGCCATCAGAAGAGAATAAATGCTCCTTAACAGTATGCTTGACTTGGCAGATTTTTCTCCAAGCCCAGCTACTGCTAGTCCCTGGTACATAATCAATCCAGTTAGAATTCTTTATATAAATGGCATGAACCCATCTGACCCATAAATGATCAGCCTTCATAGCTATCCACCATACATATTTGGCTATAGCTGCTACATTCCAAGCATGAAGATCCTTTATCCCCAATCCCCCTTGTTTCTTAGGTTTGCATATTTGTTCCCAAGAAACCAAAGCTGGATTTTCTTTATGATCTGAACCATGCCAGAGATAAGCCCTGCAAATAGCCTCAATCTTAGAAATGACAGCTTTAGGCAATATAAAGATCCTTGCCCAGTAGTTATGCAGATTGCTGAGAACAGCCTTGATTAAGACTATCCTACCTGCATAAGACAACTTCCTAGATCCCAACCTCCTAATTCTTTCCACTACTTTCTCTACCAAGCAGCTACAATCAAGCACTGATAATCTCTTAGCAGCTACATTCACACCCAGGTATTTAAAAGGCACTGTCCCCCTTTTCATACCAGTCTGTTGCTCAATATCTCTTACCAGATTTTCATCAATTCCATTAAAATAGAAGCTAGATTTCCCTCTATTCATAATCAAACCAGAGGCTTTGGAGAAGTATTCAAAGGCTTTCAATAATAAGCCTATTGAAGCTTTATCACCTCTACTGAACAAAATCAAGTCATCAGCAAAACACAAATGTGTCAGTTTAATCCTATTGCATAAAGGATGATAACTGAAACTCTGATGCTTTTGTACCACCCCTAAAATCCTACTCAAATATTCCAAACAGAGAGTGAATAGGAGAGGAGACAGTGGGTCTCCCTGCCTAAGTCCCCTTTTCCCTTTGAAAAAGCCAAAGGTCTGTCCATTTAAGGCCAAAGAATAAGCAGGTGTTGTAACACATTGCATAATTATTCTAGTGAAATTCTCAGGGAAACCAAGAGCTTGCATCATGTCATTCACAAATGACCATTCCACTGAATCATAAGCTTTTTGTAAATCTAATTTCATCAGAACTCTAGGGGAACAGCTCTTCCTCTTATACAGCTTAATTAAGTCTTGGCAAATAAGAATGTTGCCAACAATATCCCTACCTTTGATAAAGGCACCCTGTGATGGGTTTATGAGATCAGGCAGCACTTTCCCCAGACGGTTGCATAAGACTTTAGCCAAACATTTATAAACAGTGTTACAGCAGGCAATAGGCCTAAACTGCATGACTGTTTCAGGTAGCTCCACCTTTGGAATTAGAGTTATTATGGTAGCATTGCATTGTTTCAACAGTTTCCCAGAATGAATAGCCCCCTGTATAGCAGCTATCACACTAGCCCCCACAATATCCCAGTTTTCCTTAAAGAAATGACTGCTATACCCATCAGGCCCTGGTGTTTTATTGCCAGGAATGTCAAACATAGCTGCTTTAATCTCAGCTCCAGTGATAGGCTCATTCAGGACTCCAGAATGCACCTCAGTGATACAAGCACCATTAGTCACCACTCTTTTGTTAACTGGTTTGACCTTAGTTGCTGTTCCTAAAAGAGATTGATAGTATTCCTCAAAAGCACACTGTATCTCATCAGGAGTTGAACACATTCTATTATGCATATCCTTCACTTGGTACACCCTATTTCTTGATCTTCTGCTTTTGATTCTAGCATGAAAGAAAGCAGAATTGTCATCCCCTTCTTTTAACCACTCACATTTGGCTTTTTGTCTTAGAAAAAGATCTCTGGCTTTCCTCAAATCCTCTACTTCTTTAGCACAGAGCCCCTCATTCATACAGAGTCCCTCATTTAAGGGATCCATCATTAACTGCTCCTGAAATTGCTGTAAGGTAATTTCAGCAACATGAGTAAGTTTCTCAATCTCACTGAACTGATCTTTATTCAGAAGCTTTAAATTCTTCTTTAATGCTTTCAACTTTGTGACCACCTGAAACATAGGAGTACCAGTACACTGAATATGCCATCCCTGAGTGACAATTGATTTGTACTCAGGTGCTAGAGCCCACATATTATAGTACTTAAAAGCATTCCCTCTTTTTTGCCTTTCCACTTCAAACTGAATAAGACTAGGACTATGATCAAACATCCCTTCAGGGAGAAAATGAACAAAGCTATCTCCAAAAGCATCCAGCCATTCATCATTGATCATAACCCTATCTATTCTGCTATACACTTTAGACCCCACTTCATGCTTGTTAGACCAAGTAAAGAAAGCCCCTCTAGCACTAAGATCAACCAAATGACACTCTTGGACTGTATGCATCAGAGGTTTAATCTCAGCATTAGTGACAGGAGCCCCACCTATTCTTTCATTCCTTGCCATAACTGCATTAAAATCACCACCTACAAGCCATGGACCAGTTACAGTACTATGATACTGTTTCAAACTAGCCCATAACTCCTCCCTTTCCTGAGCATGATTCAACCCGTAGACTACAGTAAACCAGAATGTTTTCTGTCTCATCTTATCCACTACTCTAGAGTGAATACTTTGGATAGTAACATCATGAACTTCTACTTCAAAAGAACTGGGATCCCAAATGAGCCATATCCTACCTCCTGGATGTAAGCTAGTATTGGTACAGATGGCCCAGTCCTCACATATACTACTCCTAACTTTATTCCAATTCCTAGGTTTTATTTTTGTCTCTAACAAACCAAATAATCCCACTTTATTCTGGAATAAAAACTTCCTTATTTCATGTTGTTTTGTAGGATTATTCATACCTCTAATATTCCACATACCACAACTACCCATTATCAAGACCACTCTTACTAGTCTCCCCCCTTTCAAGAACACCACTTCCTATACCTCCCATACGAGATTGATTCAGAGAATGAGCCAGAGAATCCATAAAAGATAAGCCACTATGGGTGAATCTCCTCTGTTCACCAACATCATTTCTCATCAGCTTAGTTAGAAGTCGTCTAGGAAGAGAAGAGGCCACCATTGGTGTCTTCTGAACCATGACAGGAGTCATATTAATCACAGGAACTTCAGGAGTCTTCAAGACCTCCTTCTGTTTCCCAGGCCTCTGAGTTGGCTTAGGCTGGGCAACCAAACCAGGAACAGGTTGTTTCTGCACCTTAGGCCTCCACACCTTTTTAGTCACCAATTTCTCAGTACCCTTCCTACACTGCTCTGCCAGATGTCCCATACCATTACAATTAGTGCATCTCAAAGGAAGCCAATCATAAGCCACCTTCAATGATTGGGACTTCCCATATTCATCCAAAAAATGTATAACAGATGGGAACTTCTGATCAATATCAACCTCAATCAGGATTCGAGCATAACCCAAGAAAGTCTTATGATCAGTGGCATCATCACACTTCACAAACTTGCCCACTAATCCAGACAATTTCTTTAGGCTCGCCAATCCCCAATATTTCACATCTAAACCATAAATCTTCATCCAAATTGGTAAGGTTTTCACATCATGTTTAACCAGTTCAGTCTCAGGTTTCCATTCATTCACAATAACAGGTTTGTTATCAAATAATAAGTGGCCATTATTCAATACAAATTTCTGTTGATCTTTAGTTTTAAATCTTACTAAGAAAATACCATTTGGAAGGAAGGAAAGCTTATCAACCCCATGTCCCTGCCATACCCGTTTAACAAACCCCGTAAGTACTGAACTCGGAGGGTTCGCGCCAAGGATAAACTGAAGTAGACCAGAAATTAATCTCACCAGCTACATCTTCTTGTGTAATTTGCACCGTAGGTAAGACAACTTCATCGTCTTTCTCCAACACAGGGACCTGGTCCGTTTCCTCATTCTCCAAAATCGATTCCAGGTCAGATTCAAATTCCTGAGATGAAAATTGAAGCTGGCGATGATAAGATTTGCCCTTATTTTGCGAACTCAAATTAAAATCAACATTTTTTTGTGTTTTTGATTTATTTTGATTAGATTTTTGATGATTTTTGGTTGTTTTCCTGTTTCTAGCCATTGCTTGAAAAGAAAGCTACCTAATTAGGGAGAAAATTCTCTCTCTAATTTCTCTCTCATCATTCTCATCTATCCCTTATATGTGCGTTATTATAATGAGTTGATTAGATGAGGGTTTTGTTTGTCGATTTTTGAAAATTCTTCTATTAAAGCGTTTGGCAAACAACACCGTCTCATCATCTATCTCTTCATCCTCGGCCTCTACCTTAGCTGACGCTTGAAGAGCCATGCTCTTAGTACCACTGGGCTCGGCCTCGTCGTCTTCCAGGACGAGTTCATGAGCCATAAGAGCGCCAATGAGTTCTGCGTAAGGTAGTGCCGTGAGATCTCTACACTCTTCCATCACTGTAACCTTAGGTCTCCATTTCTTGGTAAGACTTCTTAGAACTTTTCTAGCTATGTCTTCCTGACT
>JAYMSF010002500.1:0-10206 GCA_036897335.1 Silene vulgaris
CGGGAAAGTTCCTGCTGCTGTATATGCAAGTTTTGGTAGCGCAAATCCTGGTGTTCAGGCTGTTTCCAATGCCCTTTTTCAAACAGACTTGCCTACTGAGATCGTTCAGAAGATTACTTTGTTGGATCGTGCGCAAATTAAGAAGCTTAAAAAGATGTTTGGCGGAACTAATTAACTCGGTTATTAGCAAAAATTACGCTCGTTTGGTCTTAATACAATCTTATTACTTTTTTTTTAGGTGTTGTATATTAATAATCTTTTTAATTTTGTTTTCGAATACTAAAATAAAAGTATATTTGTGTTCACTTATATGAAAATCTTAGCTTCGGAATCACTACAACTTCTTACAAAGTCTATATTTACAATAGCAAATACGGAGTATGGCAGAAGTCTTGAAATTACTACTTATATTAGATGTACACAAACTTGTATAAGGGGGCTTTAGAAAAATACATTGTAATACGATTCTTTTGATAACATCCTTACTATGATAGGGGTCATAATAATCGTGTTATTTAGATCAATTTTACATAATTTTTGTGTAAGACCATTTACACAAGACTAATCAATTCACGAAATTTCAATCTCAATTTTATCTATTAACTAGTAATAAATTTTACATCATGTAATGATCAATTGACAAGTTAATGTAAAGTTACTAAAGATCTTTCACTAGCAATTGTGACGGAAATTTACAATGTGAAATTGGTGACAATGAAACTCTCAGCATGCCATGAAGGTCAACCGGTTACCGGTAAGATATAAGAATACAACATTGTTAAAATTCACATACGAAAAAGTTTTACGATCATCCTAGTAGTCTTACACTTCTAAATGCCTGACTCAAATCCGGATAAATCTAAATGTTATACAAAAAGAAACTCTCAATATGAAGCCCCTAATTTTTTTTCTATTTTTGGCATGAAAGTGGGAGTACAAGCCAAATTGACATTGACAACAAAGCAAAGTGATTGTTCGTGAATGCTGGTGATGCTGGTGTAACATCCGTCATTTAAGTCCCAGTGGCGGAGTCAGGATTTGCTGTTTCGAGGCAAACAAGTAATTTTATAACGTAAATTTGAAAAAAGTTTGAAATTTTAACTAAAACCTTTGAACTTTTCCATTCTCAGCGGGGATCGGTCCACCACTGCATCCAACAATAAATCCAACCATATTCAAATGGGCGGTGCTAGTCCGTTTCTCTCTTAAGACGAATATTATTGAGACCAACAAGCTAACGTCCACAATTGTGCTGCCACTAGCCTGTCAGTCCACTATTTAGGTGGTCTCAACTCTATCCATCTATCTATGTTTGTGTTTGAAGTCTTCCAATAAGTGTTGCTCAAGACGGGGGCATTTCGTCACAAGTTGAAGACAGGGTAAAATGTGACCCATTTAAGATGAAAACGTAACTATTTTTGAGTAAACAATTTTTAAAGCTATAATAGTTTGTTATTAAAATGGTCACATTTGGTAGTTAAAATGGCGACATTTGGCCCGTCTTCAGCTTGTGACGAAAAGTATCCGTTTTCAATGAGAATTTGTGGAAGTCTTCATAGACTTTTTCAATAAAAGCGTCTAGTGAATCATCCCATATTTTAGCCAATATCCATAATATCCATATTTTAATATCTTGGTCGACATTTGAACTAACGTACCAATTAATTCATAATTTCATATCAATAATTACGTAAATGAAGACACATTAACATTTATCATTAGTTTGACTTTATAACACTATAAATATCCCATGTATACAAACCATAGTAGCAATACTTGTACTCATACAATCTCATTTACTCTCTACTCATATACAAATTCTAATATATTCGAAATTTCGAATATGAATCTACACATTTTAGTTGTATTTTCGATCTTGGTCACGTCCTCGTACGCTAACACAATAGAATTTGACTATTGTGTCGCGGACCCAACCCTTCCTCATGGACCGACTGGTTATGCATGCAAGGACCCAGCTAAGGCCACATCCGATGACTTCGCCTACTCGGGCCTCCGTACACCTGGCAACACGTCAAATATCTTTAAGTTTGGAGCCTCATTGGGTCAAGTAGCCCAATTTCCAGCCTTGAACGGGCTGGGAATATCTATTGTTCGAGGTGATATGGATGTAGGAGGAGCTGTGCCCATACACACTCACCGTGTGTCTGAGCTTATTATAGTGGTCGAGGGTACGGTTATTGCTGGATTTATTGACACGAATAATACCGCCTTTTATAAGACTCTTGAGAAGGGTGACTTGTTTATTATTCCACCAACACTCGAACATTTTCGAATTAATGTTGGAACAATACCGTCTGTGGTATATGCTAGTTTTTCTAGCCCAAATCCCGGTGTTCAGGTTATTTCAAATTCCCTTTTCCAAAGCAATTTGCCTACTGATATTATTCAGAAGATTACTTTGTTAGATCCTGCGCAAATTAAGAAGCTTAAGAGGGTGTTTGGTGGTACTAATTAACTTTGGGAGATACTTGACCCGTCATAAGCTTGTGACGGATATACCCGTCACCAGGAAGACTTATTGTATAATACAAAATGGTGACTGGCAACATTTGCTTGTTGGTTTGGAATTCAGTTTATCATTTGTTTCATTTGGAGTTGAATAAATTATTGATCTTAACCGAATATCCTCTCGTTGGGGTTTATTCGAGTTGAGATCATATGTTCTGTATTATTAGGGTTTCATCTTATGTCACATACGAAGTAAGTAATAATATTGTGAAAATATAGTCAAATTTCCACACACAATTCTTAAATCGTATGCGCTTAACAGGAGTACATTTGTTAATTACAATAATAATAAATTGATAACAAAGACTTTGAATCAAAATAATTCGATCAACTCGAATTCTATAAGCAATGTCAATTGTTGGTTGAAGTACTGAACATTTCATTGTTTTTTTACATGAAATACAAGGGCAATATAATACGGAGTAACATATGGGAGATGGGAATTTAAACTCGTGACCTATTGTTATGAAACCCCGTTTTCTCCACTAATAATGTAGGCCTTCGAAAATTTTCAAGAAAAAGGGAATGACCATGACGAAAAAATACTGGTCAAAATGAAAAAATGTTTTTTTTTTGGTAACATTCAACATGAAAATACGTACGAAGTGTGTTTTGTGAACAACAGAAAGACACAAACATAAAAATGTACTCCGTGTTATTATCGATTATTACTAATGAAAATAAAGGAACGTCACCAAATAATAAAAATAAAAATAATTTAGAATAGCAATTAGAAAATGTATAGTCGTATAAAATACTCCATACATTGATTAGGTGAGAGCACTGACGCATGGCGCTTGACAAAATATCCTTCCAAGGTTTATGCGATTCATTATTAACGTGCACTACTCCCGCATTATTGTAGCTTAGATAGACGGAATAAAAAAACTAATTCGAGCTCGGCTAGTTTTATTCCCGTGCAAAAAATGCACGGACTGTAATAGTGATTTACTATATTACTATATTCGTACCAATCAGGAGTCTTGTATAATGTTGTTAAACTTGTTTTTTAATAAGTCAAATTCGTACAGGTTTGTAGAAGTCGAAAACCGGGAAATTTTAAAATGAAATTTTTGACATGTGCGTGTTTAATATAAAAATCTTGACCTGTTTTTCATTTAGTGCTAATTGTTAATTAGTGAAACAGGACAAAATGAAAATTGAGACTTGTGCACATTTAAACTGAAAATCACAACTTATGCATGTTTAATATGAAAATTTGACCCATGCATTTTTAAATTGATAATTATGAAAATTTTGACCCGTGTATTTTTAAATTGAAAATTTTGATGCGTTTTCTCTTCTAACGCTGATAATTAATTAGGGAAACAGGACAAAATGAAAATTATGACTCGTGCACAATTTAAAAAGATTTAGGCTCTATTTGGTAAAACTACCTGAAAAGGTAGCTGAAACCGAAGGTACTTGAAAACTAAAAAACTAACTGAAACCTGAAAAGATAACTGATAAGGTAGCTGAAAATTAAAAACTGATAAGTTAGTTGATCATATAAAAAAAATGTTTGGCAAACTGACTGAAAAGGTAACTAATTTTGATAAAATAATTTAAAAATATATGATAATTATTTAATAGTATAAATGTAAAGGGTAAAAAGGGAAAATCAAGTCAAATCAGGTATCTGAAATCTCATTTCATTTCAGGTTGCTTATTTGGTTAAATAAGCTACTTGCCAAACTGTTACAAAAAAATAAGGTACCTGAAATTTTGGTCAAATAAGCTCCTTTGACCAAATTAGATACCTGAAATGTCTTGCCAAACGGAGTCTTAGTCATTAGAAATATTTGGAACTATCAATGAACTGCTACTATAGATAAGATCGTGTTACAACAATTTATTGAGATCGGTTTATGATTTTTTTTCGGGTGCGATTGAAGCTTAAAATGTCTTATTCATACCACGTGAATATATTTAACTCATTTTAAGCTTCATACGGATATGTCCTTAATTTGCTCAACTTCGTAACGTAAATAAATAAATAAATATCATATTATCTTTAAATAAATGGTCCATCTAGTTTAATCAAATCGTCCGATAATACTAAAGAAGCCCACGGTAATCGGGCATAAACCTAACTTAAATACTACGGAGTACTCTGTTAATTAAACAAATAGTGTTATTCATTTGTAGCATAGAAGTCATAACCTAGCAAATTCACCCCACCGCCACTCTTTGCTCTCTCCTATTTATTTATTTTTTTCTTCTGCCAATTAGTTCATCTCCTATATTAAAAACGCTTATCAAATATCAAAATCTCCTACCCAAAGAAAATTCGATCGAGTGAAGATTACAAAATCCTGTGAAGTATTTTCATTTTTGATTAAGTCTTCTTATTTATTTAAATACTTGTTTGATGATGTTGAAGCTATAGTGTTAAATATTCTTATGAGTTTGATCGATTCTTCAATTTGGTAAGTACATGCATGTGGTCAATGTGGATTTATGAGATCTGTTGAGTATAATACTGTGTTTTTAAATTCTTATAATGGTTAATCAATATGCATTTTATTTCGGATAAAAGCTTTTGATTTTAATGATTTCAGTCAAAAATAGAATTATTGATGATAAAATAACAAAATTATAAACATTTTTTCAATTTGAATACATGTCAAAATGTTTAAAAAAATTAATTCATTATTGCACATAGATACACTTTTTATTGTTGATAATGTTTTAAAAAACTGTTATCAGCGAAAATTTATTCATTGTTTTAAAAACTTGTTTATTGCATATAGATATAATTTTTTTTGAGAATGATTTTAAAACTTTGTTGAAAAAATGATAATTCAAAAGAATATGAAAAAGCAAATGTGAAAATCACGATTAAATCCCACAATTTGTTTGAAACCATAATATATATATATTTAATAAATTGGAGATAGTAAATTACTTATGAAAACTGCAATTTTTTGTGGTATGATAGACTTCTTATTTTACCTGTATAGTTTATAGTATTATTATTCATTAATGAAATGAAACAATACTATAATTAATAAGTTGAAGAGATTAATAATGAAAGGGGGAGAGAGGGTAATTAATTGTGCAAATGGAACGTGGGTTGCAAGTGAAATGAAATATTTTTCATTCCCAAAAAATAAGGACCAATAGAAAAGCTTGAAATGTTTCAGCTTTTATAGTAAAGAGATTAGTATTATTAGTAAAATCAATTTGTTTAAGTACGTTACAAATGATATGTTGCATTATGTAAAAAAAAATAGAGAAAATGACATATTGCATTGACGGGGTTTGATGTATTATTTTAATCCGTGATTTCGTAATAGTGTTCGATAATTATTAGTTATAGATTTTTTATATTTATGTCCTCAAATGGTTCGTTTTTCAATGTATATAAGCGAATACATGGGAAGAAAATCGGAAATGTATATTGTAAAATAGTAGATTTGGCGGTTTGAATCTCTTGTTTTATTATAATATATTGTTTATGTTTATAAAACACTCAAAATAGTAGTTTGATTAGTGAAACATATTAAAAATGTTAGCATATGTCTAAACAGTAGCGGATCCAGGATTTGAAGTCAGCGGGGCGAAAATTCAACGCGAGTAAAGGGGTAATATTATAAGATAGCCTCGAAAAGTGGAAATTTTTTAACTAAAAATTTTGTAATTTTCGAACGTCAGCGGGGGCGAGCACCCCTGTTAGTAGTTGACCATTATAACCCGGCCTGAACTTTTACTACTGCAAAATGGTTATTATGCACAAATAAGTTGATAATAGTTGACCCCAAAATAACTCGAACCCAGAATTCCAGAAATGATAAGACTCGACCCAAAACCTGCGACCAAAAATAACACAACCCGAATTGACCTGACTTCGAACCCGACCCAATTCACCCGTTTGCCCGGTTTAAGCCCTCCATATCATTGTCCATTCGTCCTTAGTCCTTACTCCGTACTTCTTTAAACCCTTGGTTACCTTTCCACTCAAGACACAAGAATTCTCGAAGTCTCGAGCAAACAGCTTTAAAGGTTTCTTCTGGTGAATAAATTCTTCGGTACCTCCATTAAAATTGAGCAAGTTTTTCAGTTACCATGGCGATGAAATTATTGGCCACTCGATTTCTTCAACCTATCTCTCGCAATTCACTTCTCCAATCACACCTCCGTAATTCTGGTAACGTTTTCCCTAATTTATTACACTTGTTAATTCTAAAATTTGTCATAAATTTAAGCTAATTCATGTTATAATTGGTCGTACTCTTCTTTAATTAACAATAAAGATTATATTTGTTGATTTTTATTGAATTTTATCGTTTATCAATTGCTGAATGTGAGTGGCTAGGGTTTTTCGATGAAGTTGGTTATTCTGGATTTTAGTGATTTGGTACGGCATCCCTGTAGTTGTTGTTTATGGTTATTATTGCCGAAGCGGTTTCGAAAGTTTGATTAGATTGCTACCCAACTATTGTAGATGCGAGTTTAGATGAAATGTTGCATCTTTTTTCGGTTACTGTGGAAATGTGACACATGGGCTGTTAAGGGACTCTGCCCGCTTCTCTTGGTTCTTTTCGATGTATCATTTGACTATGTTGACTCATGGGCGAAGCTAGGAGTTGAACTTTGGGATAGCAAAAATATTCACCACAAGGCGCTATTGGAATGGACATGGACTATATCGTCGTTAACTAGAATTTGGGGCGATAAATATTACTCCGTAGTTTTTTCTGAAACTTTTTAGGATTTAGGACACAGTTTACCTCCCCTTGCCCAAGAGTACTTTAGCTTCTAGGTTGACATTGATTAAGTATTGGTGTCTATATATTTTCTATGGGGATTTCATTCAGGCTCTAGAGGAGATGGAATTGTGTGGAGTCTGAAGCAATAGATACTTAGTTTTGGGATTTTCGCAGTGTGATTCCGTATCATTCAGACAAATTTTATGTTGATGTAAGGGAGGCAAGCTATTAGGTAAAACGTCTAATGTGGGTGCATCGAGGTGTTTCCATTGGTGTCTGTTGGTTCTTCATATGTAGATTTTCTGTGGTGATGCTAAACTTTTGGGTTGGAATCTTTGCTGGTGCATAGGTAAAACACGCATGCTATGGAGTGGGGGAGGAACTGATGTTGAGATTGGAGTGTTCGAGTCTTAATTTAAGAGTTACAAGTTACAAGTTACAACCCTATCATACACACTCTTGAGCCGGATAATGAAATATTTAGACTAGTGTGTATCAGTGAACATCTCAGTTAATTGAGCTTAAGATTGTTAGCAGACCTTGAGTTTATAATGCAAAATTCAGAAGTCCAGGGAGTATAACATAGAGCATACAGAAATTGACGAAATTAGTGGGTACTGGCACAAGATCTGAATTTTGATGGCTGAGCATCGAGGTAACTTTAAGTTTTCTCAGTAATCAATCTACTCCATAGGCAAAATGTGACGACCTGCAAGATACAAATCATGGTCCATTACTGGGACAAGTGATTTTTGCCAGTAGAACCCACCAATTCTTTGATTGGGTGATGTAAATTTCTGGGTTCCCCTATCAGTGAGTCTTCTTTATGAGCTTTTCTAGCAGTTGGTTTGGAGTATATATCTCTGAGACCTCCCCAATATGGCGAGATTAGAGATACGTTTATTTTAGCTCAATAGCTCATAACGTCATGTACTAAATTTCAGAGACTTCTGGTTTAAAATGTCGATTATGTTCTTTATTACCTATCGTGCCTTTTACCTTGAACTCTGGAAGTTTGTTCAGTCTAAGGTAGACCTAGAAGTCAATTGAAGACCATATTGACATGAAGGTGGCTGAAACTTGGAGTTATGTGGTTGGGATTTGGGAATTTTCTATTGAGATTTAATCAACATTAACTTAAGCAATTGAGCTCTCAAAGAGCTAGTTGAGGCAATGAGAGTTCGTCCATGTGACATAGCATGCACTGTATTTTGGATTGTCATGTTTACCTTATTGTATTCTCCGTAGTTAGGAAGACTGAATGTTCTTAATTGAAAAATCATTCAAAACATTCAAACTAAGTAATTTGGGGAGGAAATCTGTATCTAATTGACTTGCTTTGGAAATGGACAGAGTAGGGGACCCCGCGTTTATCTTAAGAGGGATTATATTTGGGTTCTTTTACTATAAGAAACGACGGACCCAAAATGTTTCCTGAGTGACGAAACCCCCGGTCCCAGTGGTGAAAAACTGAAAACCGCCACAAAATGGTGTTTTTTGTCCGAACCCAGGTTTTCCGTAATCAACTTTTAACCAATCCACACTTATTGGAACTCACGAAATGTGGGAACCAACATATATGAAAAATAGAGAACGTAGCAAAGCTAGCATTTTTGCCCCCTAATTCTTGCTCTGCCATTGATAGTTAAACAAGTGTAAAACCCTTATCATATGCTGCAATACCCGAAGCTACTTGTTGGACGATGCCTTTTGGTTCATCTACTAGTCTGATACTGTTGTAGTAGTAACTTCTCAGACAATTTGTTATTCACTTCTTGTTTTCTGACTTTGTAACTGATTTGTATGTTCAATCATGTTTGAGGCCCGTCATTATTGTGGCTGTTAGCTGGCATTAGAGTCTAATTTGGAGTTTTGCTTACTCTTGATCAAACTTGCATGTGTGTTGTTGGCTTGGTGCATTATTTATCCTTATTGGAATGTCTGACATGTTCTCATTTGTTTTTTTATTCATTCTTACAGAAACACCTTGTCAATTTCCGTCTGTTGCTAATACAATAATTAAAAGATATACAAAGTTAGCTCGAGGTTTCCAGACACAGACAGAAGCATGTATCCAAAGCAGTCAAGTTGCTGAAAAAGCTGAAGTTGGTTCCGCCAAAGTCGGGGGTCTTTCAGAGTTAAAGGCAGATGCTATAAAGGCCAACTCAAAAATATCAATCGGGCCCTCTGCAATGTCTGATTTGAAAGTATCCTCAAGACACGATCTTGCCATGGTGTTTACCTGCAAAGTGTGTGAGACAAGATCGGTGAAGACGTGTTGTCGTGAATCATATGAGAATGGTGTCGTCGTTGTGCGTTGTGGAGGGTGTAATAATCTCCATTTAATGGCAGATAGGCTTGGATGGTTTGGGGAGCCAGAAAGTGTTGAGGATCTGCTCAAATCCCGTGGGGATGACATAAAAAAAGGTGCAATTGATTCCTTAAATTTGACCCTCGAAGATTTGGCTGGGAAGAAGCTTTGATCAGGTTTATTTCTGAGGTTGTCTCAGTTTTTGCTGTCGTTCCAAGTGCAGTTAAGTTTCAGTGTCGCCCTGGTTGGGACTCCTTTATTATCCAATGTATCTTCTAAGTTCTAATGATAACATTTTCATTTTGTACCCAGATTCCCTCTGCTATTCCCGAAATCTGTACTCTAATGAAAGCATATTACGCGACAACTCATGATATTATCATCATTATTCTCAATTTCTACGTTCTTTGCAATTGGAAGTAAAACCAAATGAAATGTATACGGTACTTCTCGTAAATGAAGGTATATGAAATACTTGATATGGACTACGACATTTTAACAAACACACCCCACAAGGAAAAGAGCCATGCTCCACTAGATAAAAAAAATGGCAAGACTCCAATAAATGTAGTTGTATGTTAATTTTACTCCAATAAAATTACGTAATTGCTAAATCCCGCGCAAACTTTTACTATATCCTACGCATTTTGTCAA
>JAYMSF010002501.1:0-10205 GCA_036897335.1 Silene vulgaris
ACCCAGCTCGACCGAGCTAGCCCAACTCGGCCGAGTCAATACTCGACAGACCTTCTGTAAAACATCAGAATACTTTCCCAGACCTGTCAGTAGCTCAGCTCGTTTGAGCTACACCCAGCTCGGTCGAGCTACTGACAGTCATATTACACCCCAGAATCTCGGGGTTTGATACCTGATGAAATCTTGGGCCAAGATGTTGCTCCCCCAAACTTTGTCTAATCCCCAGATGTTCGAGGATTGTGCAATTGAGGCAACTCTTCATCCATGCTTTTTTCCTTACATTTCCCTAAGACTACAAAACCTAATTTTCTTTACGTTCTTAGTTTGTTAATCATCATCATTTACGCTTTAATTCCAGATTTTTTTTAAGATTACTTTGCTCTTAATAATTAAGTTCTTGTTCTTATTTCCTTGAGTTGGTAATTTCTATCCTTTGCTTTTATAATATCATTTTAATTCCAATTTATATATTGTTATTATGTTTATGTTAATCAAGCCAATCAAACCAATCTTTAATTCCGGGTTTTATATATATGCAAATCGACGAGGATAATTAACCCCATTGACAACGCTCATCACGTCCAATCAAAGTCCCCAAGTCCAGATACGAGTTATCTTTTAGTGAATTACGTTATTACAAATTGTTTTTCTAACTCCCATATGGCCGTCTTGGCAAAGATTGATGAGACTCGGGAACCGAGTCATTATTTTGAGGCAGCAAAGGACTCGAATGAAGAGAAGCCATGAGAAAAGAAATCAATGCGTTAGAGAAGAATGGGACATGGAATTGTGTCATTGCCCGAAGGAAAGAGATCAATTGGTTGTAAATGGGTGTACAAGGTTAAGTATAAGGCGGATGGAACAATAGAGCAGTACAAAGCAAGACTTGTAGCTCAAGGTTCACACAATTGAAGGGGTGGACTATCACGAGACGTACACACCAATTGCGAAAATGACCAGTGTTCGATGCGTGTTGGGAGTGGCGGTTGCAAAGAAATGGGCAAATGAGCAATTGGATGTGAACAATGCATTTTTACACGGAGATTTAGACGAGGTGGTATATATGAAAATACCACAAGGCTTCGAGAGAAAGGGAGAAAATAAGGTGTGCAAATTGTTAAAAACAACATATGGTTCAAAGCAAGCTTGTCGGAATTGATTTGCGAAATTGACGGATTCCTTGAAAAGGTATGGTTTTACTCAATCATTGGCTGATTATTAGTTGTTTACATACAATAAGAGTGGAGTTTTTATTGGAGTTTTAGTGTATGTTGGCGACATGATAGTCGTAAGCAATGATAGTGCAGCATGTGAAATTTTTAAGACCTTTCTCGACAAAAGTTTTGGTATTAAAGATTTAGGGCGTCTCAAGTACTTCTTGGGCTTCAGACAAAAAAAAATAAGTACTTCTTGGGAATTGAGGTAGCGCATGGCTCGAAGGGGTTATTTCTCAATCAACGTAAATAAGCGCTGGGGATCATAGAGGAAGCTTGTGTGACGAGTGCAAAGGCGGTGCACACACCAATTAAGCAACATCTTCGTCTACCATTTGCACACCTTATTTTCACATATTTAAATTGATTGTCATTTTGTCCGACAACATTTGGCCAACAAAACAATCAGCACGTTTCACATCCGTAGTGAAAAACAAATAGCGGATTTATTCAAGAAGGCACTTGGAGGTGAAGCATATGATCATTTGCAACTCAAGTTGGAACTTGGTTTACCAAGTGTTGTTCCAACTTGATGGGGAGTGAAAGAATATTATGCTGTTGTGCATATTATATCAATTTGATGTATCTTGTAATTCTAGTATGTAATATCTCCTGTAACATTTGTTGAGATATTTTAGCCTTATTCTTAAGGTAAGTTAGCATTGTATATATGTGTGAACTTGTTAGACGATTAATAACAAGAAAAACTTCTCCACATCTCTTCTTCTGTGTTCATCATTTTATCAGTAGGAGAAAACACTGACCAGAAAAAAAATTAACACTTCGTAATTAAAAAAAAAGAAAGCAGACGGAATAAAGGCTGTACACAAGTGAAAAAAATAATGTCGAGGAAAAGTATTGTAGAGTCTCGAACCCCGCACCTTCTCCTTGCATGTTAAGAGGCGTATGGATCACTTTTATACACTGGAATACACACCCCATTCAATTATTTACACAGCACAAAAATTGTACATATATCTGTTCAACTATTCTTTTTGAAAAAATATATATAAAAAAAAAATCAACGACTGAGGGTGTGCGCAGCACCCCGCCCCTGCCATCTCCCCTTGCAAAGATGGCCGCTAACAGAAACTGCAATTTTCAGTGGATAGCCCAAGTCGAAACATTTACGTAAAATTTTGAAGCACCATGAAAGAGGCTGGTAGTACCGTAAAGTCCGTAATACCACCCCCAGCACCATTCAACAACCCTTTTTTTAGAACTTATTATTACCAATAAGTGACAGAAAACTGAAAAACAGGTTCAGTGATAAAAAAAAAGGAACAAAATACAGAAATATAAGGAAGAGAATGTACGCTGCAGTATTTAAAAGCATACAGATACCTGGGTCAGCTGAATGTAAGGCAACATTTATACTACAACTGAAGCAGTCGGGCATATTAACTCCAAAATCTGACCATGCAATGTTCCATTTGATACCAGTATACCACCTGATGGGAATATGACTCTACGTGCCACCGTGTCTGCAGCAAGATCAATCTGGCTTCCATTCCAGTCAGTTACCTGGTCAAAATGGCATTCAAATTCATAAGAATAATTAGTATTATAGAAATAAAAAAAAATCCAAAAGTTGACAGTATTATGGCCCAAGGTATATGGCCAACACCTAGAAAATATAGGCATAGAGTATCACACACCTTTCCACCGGCTTCATGCACACAAATCATTCCAACAGCATGATCCCATGCCTGTAAATATGAACCAAAGGATTAACAGGAAGATTTTAAACACTTTAGAATGAAATTAAATGCTAGTAAAATACCTTTATAATTGTTCGAGTCCTTGATCGAAGAATGAAAATAGATGCTCTACCTGAAGCCACCGTCAAATATTTGCATAAACTGCATAATAGAGAACATTTTAGAAGAGAAATTGGCAACTACTCCATACTGTGTCAGAAGAGTATGCTCCAAAGGAGAAGCAGCAACCAGCTGCTTGGTCAGACCGTCAGACAATGATACTTGGTTCGATTTACGATAATAAATTAAGACACAAACAAGCCCTACCAAGACAGGGATGCAGAGTGTTTAGCAAAGCAGTTTTGTTTTTATAATTATCTGGTATGGAATATCCACCTGGTCTCCAATCTCCTAACCAGATTATGAGGCCACCTTCTTAGGCAGCAAGCAGTCAAGTACAACAATACTAGTTACACTCGGTTATCTCAACTGTCTGACATGGATATATCTCCAAGGGCTGGACTCTGCTATTTTGTGGAAAATCCTTTTTCCTTTTGACTTAAATAAAGTGTGTCAATACCCTTGTCGGAGTGTCCGGTGTCAGAAATTAGTACTGGAAGTAAAACGAAGAGTCGGAGTAACATGGGAGAAATACCATACCTTCCACAGCATGTTGGGAGAAGTACTATTTGGTCATTCTCTAGATTATTTGGCCCACTTGTTTCGCGAAAAGATTTTGACAGTGGTAATGAATCCCACGTTTGACTCTCAGGTATACAGAAACATGCTTCATGAACTGTAGAACATTCATTGACAAAGCATTTTTCCCAAACGCTATTCATGGCCATTAAATTATCGATCATAACAGATAACTTCATTTTCCAAGTCCCACAGCCTATATGGGCAGCCATTATGATCCCTGATTCGGATTCACTTCCTTGGACATCGGACACGGATTCATTGATGAAATCCCCCCGCCACTTCGGGCAGCCCATAACTCCAAGAACAATTTCTCCTTCCACTATAAGTGCCAGGCCCACCTACAAATATAATCACAAAGAATTGAAATTGGATCAACCAAACCAACATCAATGGAATAAATACCAATATTGTTGGTTACTTGGTCACTGATAATCACCTCAAATGGAAGTCTACACTCGCATATTATACAGTCATGTAAAAACATCGGCATCAACCATCAGTAATGTGCAGAAATCAATCTAAAGCATTAAAAGGGGCGCCTATGCGAACTGGGAAATAGGAACCTACATTTAAAAATTTATTAAAAAATAATAAGCTAATTATGTCCCCCTCGACATTCAACAAATAAGAAAACAAAATTTATTTGATGAGAGTACACAACTTCTATGAAACACATAAGTAAATTTATATATGTGGTTACACAGTACAGTGAAGGAGTAGAGGTGGGGTCTGTGAAATCGATATCAGGTGACAGACATTGAACCAATTTGCATATATTGGTGGTGAACCATTATTCACAAAATTAGATTGCGTCCTACCATTTTTTTTTCCCACGTGGATCAGGATATCCAGAAGTGTGCCATACACGGTACACTGTTCTAATGGACGGGAAAAAAAAACAATGTAGTTCACTCGAATCGATCTGGAAAACAAGTGGATTGGATCCCAACCATGGTTTTTATCATAGTATCGGTCGTGATAACGGGCGGTAACATTGTCATGGAATCATCCGTAGGTACTAGATATATTATTTTAAAAGTTTTTTTTAGATATTTTATCATCTATTGTCTATTTCTATGATGATCGGACTCATGTACAAGGATTCCACATAGATACGAATCCGGCGTCTCATCCCTAAAATCTAAAAATAAACGACTCAAGGACACGTTGGAAGATTTGAAATTTGAATTTGGATTCAGCTAGTTGATGTTGTGGATTACGAGAATAGTTAAACTTTTATTTAAGTGAAGATAAAGATAAAAATGGAACAGATGTCATCACGGCCTGCATAATTATTTTATCTATGAACCATCAGGATTTTATTGCACACGCCGAGGGATCAAAGTGACACGATGTCTACCATGGGGTTCTATCAGCGGTGGAATTGATGATGTACGCGAATGGATCTTGCATTCTTCTCCGCCAACGTTCAATACAAGGCTCTCACTTAACAAACTT
Source organism: Silene vulgaris (assembly GCA_036897335.1). NCBI lineage: Eukaryota > Viridiplantae > Streptophyta > Magnoliopsida > Caryophyllales > Caryophyllaceae > Silene > Silene vulgaris. The sequence goes on from JAYMSF010002501.1 coordinate 5,075, forward strand.
TTCGCATCTCTAAAGTCCAAACTTTGAGGCCTCGCCTCTCAATGTCTAATTTTAATTGCAAGGGGCAACCTATAGGATATCCATTGGCCATAGCCTAAGTGGGGGATCACATTGGCTTGCCCACTATCGAGGTTGGAACTATTAAGCCAAGTCATCATACACATCACTTTCTAGTACAAGCTCTCTTGTAGCTACCTCACAGACTTGCAAATGTTAAGGATGCCAAGAGTACTCATCTACTATCCGCAACTCTTGTTGCGATACTTTGCTCAATATTAGCTAACTCGCCGTCAGACACTAATGTCTACCAAAGTAATTTTTTTGTTAGCATTTTTTTTTTGAAAAGACGGGTAGTACAAAAGAAATGAGATTAGAATAGAAAAAGATTCAAGAGAGAAATAATTTTTGCTTCATTTGCTGTAGAACGGAAAGGCTAAAGGTAAAGGTATAACAAAATTAGAACTAAAAAAAGCTTCAACAGAAAGTAAATTTGCTTAATCTGCTACGAGAACACGAAAGGCGTATGATTATTTATGATTATCATTCAAGCTAAGATCTAATAATCAAGAATTATTTAAATTATTTTTCTTAGGGATACAACTCTCTTTTATCTATTAGTGTTTTCTCAGTTGTGTGGTTATTTTATTGCTTGTTATTAGTATTTAATGTTCTTGATCTTCGTGTTGATAGTTAACACTAATTACATTGTTGGTCATTAGATTAAGTACTTAGTAGTTGGCTACATTACTTCGACACATGAGATTGATGTCGAGTTGTGTGTCAACACAACACGGCACATGACACGTGTAGGATACATCGAAAGCTGACATATCTTAATGTCTACAAATTAAAATCATAAGTGCGAATCAGTAAGAAACATACCACATACATGGCATTGCCGCCTTTGAGAAAGCCTCGTGTACCATCAATTGGATCAAGTACCTATAAAAATAACAGATATATACTCAACATTAACTAAAATCTACACGTCTCCTCGTCTTCAAAGAATTTAAATAATAGCGGTAGGACAATAGATCGGTTAGCTAAGACAACCGATCAATGGATCAAACATGCACCATAGCCATTAGCATGGGCCACGATTATAAATTACCTCAATTACCGCAGACAATGTGCTCAAGCGAGAAAAAAAAAGGATATAACATTAGTATCTAGGAGTATTTAAATAGAGAACATGTCACTACTTTAAAGGCAATATAAAAGCTTTTAACATACAGAATACCTGAAGGGCGAAAAGCTTCAAGAAGTAGACTGTTCATAGTCATGACGACTGATGCAAAAATAAATGGTGAACACGATGCAACTGTTCAGTGGTTTTTAGTAGCACCTGAATACATCATAAGATGAAAATTCCTCGTAGGCTTACCCAGTATGTAGCTGGCTTGTCATCAAAAGCAACCGCATTATTTCCTCCTCTATCAATAGCTTGCAGCACTTCATCCTCTTGCAGCTGATTATATGCGGAGCTTGTGTCCTTCACAACATTTAGCACGGCATTAGCTAAATTATTAGAGCGCAAGAAAGCCGAGTCCTCTTCAGCTACCAAGGGAATCGAGGGAAACAGCTTTCCAAGCTCTGTCGAAAGAAATAGTATAGCTGATTATACAATGAGCAAGATAAATGTACTTTCGTTTGATCCAATCAGCAGTATAGCTGATCATACAATGAGCAAGATAAATGTACTTTCGTTTGATCCAACCAACAGTTGTATGATTATCATAATTTTACCATCGACCAAATAATCAAAAGCAACAATAAAGTCCTGAACCTAGGTTGCATCAGTTGCATAAATAGGCATGATTTGGAGAGAAAGGAAGTGAATGGTTCTTTATAGCTGATAACTCCATGGGAGTAATTAACTGCTCCATAGGAGTTTATAAGACACCAATCCAATCATAATGGTCAAGTGTGATAAAAGTATCCATGGAATAGTGACTTTACCATGCAGATACCTCCTAAACTAAACTCCAGTTCATCCTAAATTTATTGTCCTCATTTGGCAGTTAATATTTCCAAATAATTGTAGGATTTGACTCGTTTGATATATTAAGACCACTATTTTCAAAATATTATTTTTCTAAAATTGTAAATTGTGAGAAAATATCGATTAAAGTCGGCTTTGTTTGACCAGTGAAGTCCAATGTGGACAATAAAAATGGGATGGAGACATGGAGTCACTACCTTACTCCCAATCTTTAGCAGTACATTGCTACATACTAATACATATGCATCCTCATAAAAAAGAATCATACTATGAATTGAATTAACAAGTTCAATAAAATCACTTGTCATATTCATCAAACAAATTGACAAAAGAAAGGACATAAATTTGTCAACTTATTCAATCAATATGGTAACTATTCATTTTGTTTGATAAATAAGCTCTTGTATATTTTGATGACAATAAAAACTCATTTTGACGATTAAACTAACTTGTCTTGATGAATATGATATATTGGTGTTTAGAGTACCATAGTCATGTACTCATGTTGTGTGATATAATAATTTTTTAGCATCAGGTCGTTAGCTCTTGCAACTCCTTGAATTGTCGGAACAGCGAGCTCTTTACCCTTAAATTCAAACATGTAGACACCAAATGTGTAACTCTGCCACAAAATTTTAAGTCCGAAACTTGGAAAAACTCGAGATAATGTAGCTTCAACATGAAATTTTAGTTTTTCCTAGTATAAATATCCACAAAACAACACAACATCCCTATGGTTTGAATGCATAACATTGATGTTCAACGGCAACATGCATATAGAAAAGAGTTTTAAAGTAAACCCTATACAAAATCCCTTGATGCTACAAAGCTTCCATAACACAAGGCTTAAAATCGTCAGTCACAAATACAATGAACTAGCTCTAGAAGAATTTTTACAGGTGATACAATGAACCTTGAAACTATTTCAAGACATGGGTAATAGACCATAATGTTTTCGTGAGCAGGGTTGTACACCAGTGACTCAATATGACGACAATTTCATTTGTTTGGTATTAGGTCCTATAGTAAGACCAACATACGTGACAATTTGCCTTCGGTGAATACATTGAGATCTTATGCAACTGCATGCCCTCTTACTTATGAAAAATATAGTCCTCTCTCTCTGTCTTTTCTTTATAAACTCATTAGACTGAGCCAGAGCTGTTTGTTGATCTACACATTTTGGTACTTTGGTACACGCACATACGGTAGTTCATTTGCAAACCCACGCCCAAATAAGCCAAATATCAAAAAAGCATAGTAGCCTTGACCTCACCCATCTCCAAACTTCCCACATGATTTTCATTTTTTCTAACACGAACATTACCAATTTAGGGTACCAGTGAGAGTATGAGGCTATGACATATAACAAGCAAATTAACTGCCACATGGTGTATAGCGTGAGTTTCAATCTTCATAAATTAACAAGAAATAGAAAAACAAGATAAAGTCAGCACATCCGCGACTAAATGATCAGCTCTACTATGAGGGCATGAGGCTATGACACATAATGAGCAAATTAACTGCCAGATAGTGTGAGTTTCAATCTCGATAAATGATCACCTCTACTATGAACTCGAAAATGATCACCTCTACTATGAGGCTATGACATATAACGAGCAAATTAACTGCCAGATAGTGTGAGTTTCAACCTCAATAAATTAACAAGAAATACAAAAACAAGATTAAGCCAGCACATCCGCGACTAAAAATGTATCGAAACTTAATATACCTAGACTAATGAGCGTTTGAACGCTGAAATCCGCAATTGTGACCGGAGTGTTATCATTCTTCTCCAAAACTCTTCTATCATCCGATAATAAAGACTTCTGAACCTGTTATTCATCCTTCATCAATGATAAAGTATTACGCATACAATAAAACAATAGATTAAATTCAAAAAAATCAACAACTTCAATTATATACAAAAAATCAACAACTTCAATTCAATTTCAAAAATCAACAACTTCTATTGATTTCAAAAAAATCAACAACTTCGACTAAATTCAAAAATTCAACAATTTCGATCAAATTTCGAAAGTCGACAGCTTCGATTAAGGTCTCAATCATTGAACTTCGATTAATTATAATAGTGAACAACTTCGATAAAATAATGAAAAAAATCAACAAGTACGAAATTCACAAGAGAGAGAAGGAGAGCTTACGTCGACGCAAATACGGCAAGATTTGTGGACTACATTAACGGCAGCTTCAAGCTCTTTAGAATACTTCGCTTTCTTCAGCGCAAACGGCAAACTCGCTCTAAAACGATTTCAACACATGAAAATAATTCATCGAAAATTGATTTTTTTTCCAGAAAACAAAAAAAATGTGTCGAGTATTATACCTTATGGAGAAGAAATTGGAGGAATAATGGCGGAAAATGGAGGAAAAGGAGGGAGTAACAGAGGTGAGATTAGAGAATCGGAAAGGAGAATATCGAAGATCCATGACTAGTGGTGGAGTAGAGATGAGTGATTAGGGAAGAAGAAAGGGGGGAGAAGTCGTTGAAAAGTTTCAACGGTCGTCGTCGTTCCCCAACGATCTACCCTCTCCAATGTGGTTCTTTTTTTTTTTAAGCCCGGTCCCTACGAGTCCGGAACTTCTGTCTCATTTTCGTGTTTCATTTTGTAGCAACTCTTCAGTCATGGGTGTTAAACTCTCGATCCAGATCATAGGATCTCCAAGAAGTGGAGACCGATCCTTAATTTTGTAGGAACTTACGATTCAACTTGTCTCAAATTTTTCTAAAGTACAGTTTTAACCCGATTATACGATCCGATCCTATACTAATAACATTTTCATTTTTTCAATAACTAGATTTTTTTTTTTGAAGCAAACCCCAAAGGGAATTAATGCATTAGTTTAGAATCGCGATCTGCCATACAAATTACAAAGTACATCCAACGAAATCATAGCGTCCCAGCTTCGTCGATCCGCATAATAAGTGCATCTTCCTATTCACCAGGTTATTTACATTTACTTTTGATGCCGATTTTGAGGACTTTACATACATGTGGTACACAAATTCTCATTTGTGACGGACACTATCCGTCACAAATGAAAGACGGATACCATATTCTCTCACAAAATACCCATCAAGGGTGAGAGGAGAAGCACATGGCGGTG
>JAYMSF010002502.1:0-10203 GCA_036897335.1 Silene vulgaris
ATGTAGAAACTTAAAATGAGGGGTACCATGTGTAATCTGCCAAAGTTCGAGGGTACCATGGGAAAAAACCGTAAATTAAATTATGACACATCTTATTACTATTACTTTAACTTTTTTACTTATAAATTATTGTAAATGAATAAAGTTGAACTTTTGGTGTGATTTTTTTTTTTGATGACGAGGAGGTTTAATCCTCCCCGGGCACGCAACGATACCATGCTAACCACCACGTACCATGTAAGCTCAATCCACGAGATTACCCCTCACTAGAAAACATATGGCCAGGTCTCATCATCTAGGGAGATTCGAACCCAGTACCTCGCAGTCCATCCTTTGGATGTTTTGAGGAAACTCGGATCTCCGCTAGACCAAGAGCACTTGGTTTTTGGTGCGATTTTGGTTGAAAATAAAAAAATTGGGTTGAATATCACCTTTTGTCAAAGTTATGGGGCTTAATCACTACATTTGTAAGCTATGGGGCTTAATTTCACAATTGACTAAAGTTAAGGGGGCTAATCATTACTTTCGCGCTTTTTAAAACATACACGGTACCTCTAATTGTTGTCATTATCACCACGTGTCTACGTGTACCCATAAGCTTTGTTTTACGTTAAAAAAAGTAGATTAGTAATGTATATCTATTCTAAAAATATAATACTTGCTTGTCCTCACAAAAAAACCTACAAATAATAATAAAATAATTGGCATGAATGAGACGAAGACTAGTAGAGTAAGACTAAAAAAACTAAGACTAGTAGAGTAAGAATGAGTTGCGGATTAAAAATGGTAATTCCCGACTGCGCATGGAATTGGCACCAGCTCTTTCTAGCTTGCTGCATGAATATACTAAAGATGGAGACCTCGAATATCACTCCTGGTACGATTCGTTTTTAGACTTCATCTCCGGGAATGGGCCGATACGCCAATCTCAAAACTTAATGTTGTTGTCGAGTTAGCTCTTTTGGGATAGTTGGAGACTGAGATTATTATTCAAAATAACAATAGAGATGCAATCAAAATAAGCACACAGAAAATGATCATACTTCAACCCTTCATGTATCAGCTCAGTCGAGCCATCAGCAAGTCGAATCAAATGCAGATAATCAAAACCCTCACAAATTCTTTAATCCATTTTCCCCAAAAATCCACTAAAAAAATATTAATAAATTAGATCAAATTCAATTTGCACAATCAAAACCCTTCACAAATTAATTCAGTTCTGCGATTAGCAAAGCCAAATCAAAAGCACCTAATCAAAGCCCTCACAAATTTATAACTCCATTTTCCCCTAGAATCGGCTAATAAATCTCCACATATATGATATAACACACGAAATCAAATAAATTCAGACTGCATAATTGAAAAATATTTAGATACCTCATTTTCTTCTTTGAGACTCAGAGTATATATCGTCAATGAAACGGGTGTGATCTGTGTCGGCTTTCACATTGGCGATACATCTTACCTGTATGATAAAAGTATCAATGAATAAAATTTGGGGAAATCTTGAAATGACGAAATTGAATTAATCGTGAAGATAAAGTAATGAAATTAAAATAAGGGTTTTGGAGATGATAGTTACCTGGGTCCTGGGATTTGATCTGGAAGGTGTCGCAAACACAAGAAATCTATATATTCTTTACAATTCGACTGAATAATTGTATCAGCATATATCCACATTGGGTCAGTCACTCTCTACCAGTGCCTCGACCATGAGACAGTGCAAAAAATCATCCCGACAACCTACAAATATCGTCCCAGCAACCATGACTGGTGATGAGAATATGTCTCCTTTAAGATCAATCTCTGCAAATTTCTCAACCACTTCCTTTGGTCTATCACCTTCAATAGTAATGCAACTAATCAGTAGCACCAAAATCCTTCCGGAACTAGAACAGATGCAAGCAAACCTTTGTGAGGGAGAAAATGGATCAGAAACTAGCTTGATATGGTCATCTACATACCCTGAAGATGTAATCGGATCTCCGACATAATATTCCCATAAAACACACCCATTTTCTGAATCAAACGAGTATACATTCCCATTTCTTGAACATACAAGTGCCTGAGAACCAAGTGCCACTGATATACATGGCCCGGCAAAGATTGGACCATCTGTATTAGACCTCCAGATAATTGATCCTTCTAGATTCACAGAAATGACATCTCCACTGACTAGACAACATATAACATTGCCATTAGAACTGATGGAAAGAGAGCCAAATATCGGAGCTTTAACCTCTAGCAACCACAGTAAAGAAAAAAGTGAACACTTCAACGATATAGCTATCAAACGTCCATTAGTAGTGCCTGCATAAAGTATTTCACGTGTCTCATCGATTGCAGGGGAGCCAAATATACTTCCACCACAAGGAAACTCGTAAATGCAGCAATGGTTTCTATAGTCAAGACCATATAGGTTATGATCGTGCGAGCCAAACCATATGAGGTGCCTGCATTTATCTACAGTAGCCTGTGACTTCACTTCACCACCTGTTTGGAAAGTCCAGTTTATAGTTCCCTTCAAAAGATCGATAAAATACAACTTTCCTTGGTAGCATCCAAAGATGACCTGAGAAAAGTCCCCATCGACCACGGCTGAACTCTCAATACGGCCCTCTAGTTTCATTTCCCATCGTACAAGGCCGTTTCTAGCGTCAACACAAACAAACTTATGTGAATGAGATCCTATGAATACTAGTATATCTTTTTTCTTGGAAACAACTAAGGGTGATGCATCAACACAAGAGTCCATGGGAACTCTCCATATTTCCCTCAAGGTACCTTCTATGTCTCTTGGAAGTTTGACTTTGAGGGTCTCAGACAAATTGTCTGACTCAATGTTTGTTTTGTGCATCACTTTATTGCAACGGCTGAATGAACATTCGGCTAACTCTGAGAAGGATTCCCAACGACAGAAGCTAATCGATTTTACAACCTTCGTTTTTGAGTATCTACCAGTATCCACCTTAAGGTGCTTAGAACTACTATGCTCATCACTGTGAGCGAAAACTGTTTGACTGTATTTTCTTGACCTACCAAAATCTAAAGTACTACATTCAGAAGGTTGCAGCAAATCCTCCTTTCGAGCTTTGGGCAATTTTTCCCACATTAGTTGATAGCCGGCCTCAATTGTTCCTCCTTTCTCAGTAACAGCCTTTTGAAGCTGTGAAGGACTCGGGAACATGTATAACAATCTCATGTCAACTCCTAATTTATGAGCAACATGAGCCGCTAGGATTGAATCACCACCGAATGCAAAGAAATCATCATAATCGCCAACCTCAGAAACCCCTAGTGCTTTACAAAAGGTTTCTTTTATATATTCTAGGGTTTTGCTGCATTCAGTATGACACTCTTTAAGACTAGAAACCCGGAAAAAAGAGCTGGACAGTAATGTATAGTCAACCTTCCCGGACGAAGACATAGGAATTGCCTCGACGCATACAATTTCTCTTGGAATCATTGCTGATGGAAATCTTTCTATCATCCAACTCTTTATTGACCTCAAAACTTCAGATGACTGGCTGGAGTCTTTCAATACTAAAGCAGCTCCAAGAAAGGCATGCTCCTCTTGCTTATCCAAGAAAACTACAGCGACATCAGCAATTTTTGGATGTCCCCTTAATGTGTCCTGAACCTCCTCCAGAGCAATACGTTGGCCACTGACCTTTATGGTCCGGTCTTTTCTTCCAATAAAACACAAGTCACCACCTTGGAGTCGTCTTGCAAAATCACCTGTTCTATAGTACAGTTCACGACTTAAACGACCATCACTAGACTCCGAATCTTGTTTTAGTTGGATGTACTCCAACGACATGATATCACCCTCAGAATAATAGCCACTAGAAACACAAACACCAGCAACACACAGCTCTCCCTCCTCCTGCTTCTCATTATCATAGACAATCTCAACATCACAATTAAAGATAGGCTTACCGATAGGAACACTGCTCAGAGTCTCCAATTCAAGTACTGATGGTAAGCGCTTGCAGTCAAAGTAAGTACAATCTCCGGCAACCTCAGTGCTTCCATAAATATTCAAGATAGAAGTGCGAGGCAATATTCTAGAAAGCATGCTCCACAATGAGATAGGAAACACTTCACCACTCAACACCAACATTTTCAAAGAAGACTCAATGCCCTCAGAATACTTCTCCTCTAAAGAAGGAAGAATCGCCCTAATCAAAGATGGTACTGCAGTCAGTCTAGTGATAGAGTACTCACTTATGACATCGACGAGTCCAAACATATTTTTCTTTAACTCATCAAATTGAGGAATAACCAAAGTACACCCTCCCAGCATTGGAGCTAGAAATTCTTGAAGATGGTCAATAAAGTTTATCGACGTCTTGAATAACAAAACATCATCATTTTTGTTCAATGGATACAATTCTTGCATCCATAAAAACCGATTTAAAACCCCTTCTTCTCTCCCACATACACCTTTGGGCTTACCCATTGACCCTGATGTGTACATTAAATAACTAAACTTCCTGGAATCGCGATTTTCGCAAGGCCAAACTAACTCCAAATTCCCACATTTCTGATCAAAAAACTCCTCAATATTACTAATGCATAAAACAGGAAAGTTGCAACAACCCACCAGCCAATGTGAGTTATTAATCAAATGGGCAACAATTAAATCAACATTAGAAGACGAAACGACATTCAAAACCCGATGTTTCGGCCAAAAAGGATCAAGGGGAAGAAATGCAGCACCACATCTTAATATAGATAAAACGGAAATAACATATTCTACAGAAGGCAGCATATAAACTCCAACTAACTTAGTCGCAAAAACACCATTTTTGTTGGTAAAATGATGATTACCTGAAGTGGGTTTGATTAAAGAGGGATCATCACCACCATTGAAGATATTACAAAGCTTAAAAGTAAAAAAATCAACAGCTGATAATATTTGAGAGAAAGTAAAGAAGTTATCTTTACTGTTAGTGATGCTGGATTTATCATCGTCACCATCATCAGGAGCTTTTTCAAGCTTTGGTGTGCAGCTAACAATGGCGATTTTGGTGGGATTAATGGATGCAGCATGCTGAAATTCATGGGATATGCAACATCTCGAGGTTTGCTGTGTCATTCTAACAAAGTCTTGTAATTCTGCATTTCTGCCCAAATGCCGAGCACAACGAGAGATTTATTATTCTATGTTCTCCGTTTTTGGGCTCATTGGTGAGTAGACCTAGCAAACGGAACAGTCGAGTTTGAGTATGAACGAGATTCGGGTTGGGTTAGTTCGGGTATGTCACATTTTCGGGTAAGATTGGGTCGGGTCAGATAGGATCATTCCGGGTTTTAAGTCATTTTAGGGTCAAGCGGGTGAGGTTATTTTGGGTCAAGTCATTTTCGGATCGATAATTAGACGATAAAAAAAGTACCTTTTGGATTATTACCAATTTATAGTTTCACAGATCAATGAAAAATTAACGAAGTTAATGAATACGGGGTATTGTGCAACATTAAATCACTTTCGTCGTCGATTTGTTAATTACAGATTTGAAATTTAAGATGGAAGTCCATTCGTTGTTGACGAAAAATTAGAAGTTTTGAAAGCGGTTCTTAATGTTGTAATTGATTTTAGTGAGATGTTAGTATTTGGGGTAATAAGAAGGAAAGAGAAAGTAAGGCCAACAAGGAAGGTTCATCAACTTTGTCGACCATATTTACTAATTGTCGACGACAAATAGCGATTGTGATTACAGATTGCATTTTGCGCCAATTGCTTGGTTGGCATGATTTTGATCAACCAGTGGGCTGATTTTCCTGTTCTAGTACTTTCGCTGAAAGGTTCTACTATTTCATTTGTTTCGAAGTAGTCGACATTGGTTTAAGCTGAGCTACGACTTCTAGAGCCAGAGCTCTGTCTAGACTCTCCTCATCTTTCCTTGTAAGTTCATAATTTGTCCGGAGGAAGAAATAAGAGTGAAACTAAGCACAGCATAGCTGATTGGTAAATCCATAAAATGGTACTTGTAAGTTGTAACCTTGTTTAAAACCTGTCAAATGTGACGATAACAAAACCCTTTACGTCCAGAAAATCTTCATACACTTGGTTGTTCTTGAGCCAAAAGAGTACAAGCCAACGGCACAGACTTTGGGTTTGTTTGCTTTATCAAGTGAACCTTGGCAATCCATCCTATCAGGCGAGTCTCTACTTCGTGATGCTATGCAACTCCGTGACTTTCAGCCTTATTTAAGAATTAAACCAGTATCGGACAAAGCAGGGGGGAAAAAACAGCGGAGAGAAAAGCTATACAACAGAAAATTTGAAACTTCCCACCTTGATAATTCACATAATAAAGAAAGTGTCACAAGTCATAATCGATGCAATCCAAAAATTAAAACAAGTCATTCGGACGAGTCTCTGAATCCCTGAATCCCATTTACCTTCCCAAATACTGCTACGTATATAGTCTGCGATATATACAGCATAGGAAAGACTAGACAAAATTTTGAGTGAGGCCTAAGTACATGAGTTAATAGAAATGGGGTTCCCATGCAAAGGAGGGGAGTCGACAAAAAATTTAAGTGCTATATATACAAGGCATGCTTTATCATATTTAAGTCGAAAAGAAAAGATTTACCCAGACTTCATTTGCTTATTGATTTAGCAGGGCCCCATATACGCACGGTGTGATCGTCACTTGCTGAAGCCAACATTTGTGGATTTCCCGGATTCCAACTAACACAGTTGACTGTCATCGAATGCCCAGATAAAACCTCAATTGGTTCCGACTTCTGGCGATTCCATATGTATACCTGCCAGCAGAACATTTTCATGAAGCCTTCAAGTCTGTACAAGACCTATGTAACCTAGACGAAGAATGGTGCACATCAGAGTGTCACACCTGTATTTCATTCAGTTTCTATTTGGTTGGGTGAACGGGTCCGAAATCGTAACTACTACCTACCAGGTTCATATATACAGCACTTTATTGAACCTAATTCGCGCTAAAGAATCCGTCATTGAACGACTGAGTTTGAGGATTGACTGACCAAAACAAAACCATGCTATCGTGTGTCTGACTGAGCTATTTTGTGAAAAGGAGAAAGATCATATTTTTGGACTAAGAATGCTCCTGATGACACGCCTTACACAACCAAGGTACGGCGTTGAAGTAACATTAAACAAGTTAACAAGACGTGGGCAAGCAGGCATCCAATGTGAGATCTCACCAGTGACAGATCAACATCCAATTACTTTTTGCTTTCTAAAATCAACTTCTTCCAGGTTAATGAAGTCAGTTGGCTCATAAACAGCACAGGACAGATTTTCTGATTGAAACAATTCCACATTTTCACCAGTAAATCTGAAACTCTAAATTTGGATGGGCGGACGGTGAACCCCATATAACTAAAAGAAGAATAGATGGGGACTTGGGCAAATTTTCATGAAGTGGCGGAGCAAGGGGCGCTATGTTACCGTATGGCATTACTAATTCCCCCAATGTTTTATCTCATACAAGACTCGCTTATAATAGAAAGGCCAAGAACGGAAAGCAATACCTCTGAATTCTCACTACCACTGGCAATGAATGCAGAGTTAAAACCGCCAAAGCAAGACCTAATCACATACTTGTTCTGCATGTGCCCTGTATACTTCAACGGCTTCTTCCATTTTCCGGCAACATCCCACAAGTGGATTTCTTGGCTATTAAGATTAACTATGAAGAACTTTCCGTCTGCTGAAACGGACAATGAAGTGATTGGATGCTCCTCCGATATAACATTCTCGGAATTCGTTACAACGTTCAATATCCTAATATCCTTATCTGAAAAAACACTGATGAGATTGTTGCCGTCTGATGTAACTGCAAGATCAAGCACCTTAGGCATCCTTGCTCCTCGCCAAACCCTCAATTCATTTCCGTCATGGTCCCACATGTAGATACCCTTTTCTAGGTCGGAGCTACCACACACAAGCCTTTTTGAATCCGGGAACCATGCACATGAGCTAACAATAAATCCATGATCGCCAAATGTGCGCTTGCATGTTCCCGTTTCTACGTCCCACAGTTTAACAACTTCTACGTTTCCACATGTTAGCAACATAGTGTCATCCGGGCTCCATGATACAAAAGATACCGGGTTTTGGTGGCTCTCTAAAGTGTGTTTCACTGTAAATTCTCCATTGGGAACTACCTGCACAAAACAATTCCTCAACTAGATGTTAACAAATGTAAGAAAGAGCAAAAGAGGAATTTTCTTACAAGTAGAAAAGAAAAGATTTGCATAAACACAGATAATCAGGTGAGGCTGCATTGCATCTTCCTCCCACTTAAAGTTAGAAGAGGCATGCCCCCATCATCTGCTAATTGGTCTCAGGAGTCATTTGGAAAGTCTCAAATCTATGCATGGAAAGAGAAGCCGAAAAACGTAAATTAATGATGTGATCTAGAAGCATAAAGAATTCATTTTATAATGAGTGATGATACCTTCCATATAATAGCAGTACAGTCACTTGATGATGAAGCCAAATATTGACCGCCATTAGAGAACTGCACGAACCACACTTCATTTTGATGTGCAGTTAGAATCTGTGAAAGCGTCAACAAAGACTCTTAGTTGATTATTTCAGAAAGTTAAAAGTTCACTTACCAAAATCTAGAGACGGAAATCAAGCATAAACACCTTATTAACAGTTACGCCACAAAGAGTAACACAATATCATTCTCCCTTACTAAAAGTGAATTCGTCGTAATCTTCCACATCAATATTATCTAGCAGTGAGATACCGTTGGACTAAATAAAGAGCTCTTGATGAACAATTTTACAATACTCCTTAAATCTAGATCGATCGGCGATCGCCCCTAGTAGCAGCTTCCATCAACCCTTTATATGCCACGCCTATCCACTTTTAATACTGTAGTTCCCTATGTTTATTTTCTCTAATAAGTGAATCATCTAACCCAAACCAGCTAACTCTGCTTGTCCCATTTTAAGCATGACTATACATTATTTCAAAAGGTTGGTATTTCCAAGAAAGCTGTTCAAAGGGTTATGTATGTAAGTGATTGCTCTGAGGAATGTAAGAGCTCCTAATAAACTTCTTAAAAGCCTCCTCGACTCTAAATCGATCATCCCTAATAGCTTCTTGACCCATAAATCTTTAGAATGCCACGACATATCCACTTTTAACATTGTAGTTTCCTATTCTTGTTTTACGCCCTAAGGGAGTCATCTAACTCGAACCAAATAACCCCGTTCGATCCATTTAAAGCATAAATATACATTATTAATAGTGTTGACATTTCCCCAGAAAACTCTTCCGTGTGCAAAACATGCTTAAGGAACACAGCGCATGCCATACAAGCCTAAATATGACAACCAAAGACCAAATCCATATTACAATATTTCTCTATGCTAGTGAGAAATAGCATTATAGACAAATACTATTACTACCGATGTCCACAAAGAAACTTGAAAAGGAAAGACAACTATAATTAGAATATTTTTTCAATTAAAAGTTAAAAGTTAAAACAATTAGAAGAGAACCATTGTCCTGGATATCTCTATACTATATCTGTCTCTGAGACCCTGACAATTATTAACCGGCAACAATTACAAAAGGTAACACTTCACATGATCTAACAATAATCAAAATATTTGTATATCAGAACATAAAATCTATAAAGGAAAATTTTCATCATAAATAACACGCATTAAAGTCAAAGCAAAATTTGAATAAAGCATTTAGTTAGCTGAGAGAGAAAACATAAAGAGATTATACTAATAGTACATGATCAAAAGCATTTCTATCATTTAGTTAGCTTGTCAAATGTAAACACACGGCTAAACAAGTCACATGAGCATGTTCAGCAACTTCACAATTCCTTCCATTATTAACATGAGAAGTGAGAGAGCATCATAATCCAATATCTTCAGCGACAGAGTAACAAAACAAAAAGCAGCAAGGTTGGGCTATAGGGGTGGGCTGGAAACAGAGTTGCCATAAGTTCGATTCCAATACGCGACTTGCTCATATTAGTGAATCCGATCCAGTAGACTATTACAAAAGCGCAATACGGGAATTTGTAATTTTAATACGCTTGATGTATTTGAAGTTTTACAAAATTTAAAGTAACTTATCTAATAGAATGAAAATTATAATTCTATTACATTACCTTCAAAAAAAAAAAAAAAAAAAAAAAAAAAAAAAAAAAAACGAGTAAAAAAAAAAAA
>JAYMSF010002503.1:0-10203 GCA_036897335.1 Silene vulgaris
AGTGAGCATTGACTCTGGTCAAGATGTTGACCCGGTCAGCCGGTGCAGAATATGCCCCATCACATATAATTTTAGATTATCGCGGATCCAACAAATTCAAAATGACGAGGTCTATACTAATCTATAAGATCAATTACACGATCAACGTATTTACGTATGATCACCATGCGCCATGAAAATTGTTACGAGTACGTACTAATATATCAATGAGACAATGACGATCTTTGTCAATGATGCTTAGACCGAATTTCCTAGTAATCTAATTTACGCGATGTATAATAAGTTAATTGTTCATTTCCTTGGATTAAAAATTTCAAAGAATAATATATTTTGAGAATTTGAAAGAAAGAAATAACAGAATGGATCCGATCGATTATGTGAAAACGGAAATGATTGAATTTGTAATGAGTAATGACATACAAGAGCGAAGGCGCCAGCCGTGGTGGCACCAAGCTCACCCAAGTGCTCCTTATGTTTATGTGCCTTCTCTTCCTTCCTATAATCTTCTGCCGTCTTCAACTCATCGCGCTTATCGCCATCCTTGTGGTGGTGAAGGTGGCCGTGGTGATGTTTCTCTTCTGACATGGTTATTAATTACTATATATAGATAATAATTGTTGTGGAAAATGTATGAGATTTGTGAGTTAGTTAGGCTTCCAATTCAAGCTTTATATAACAAACAACAAGATGTCTTGCTTTGGACACATTGTGACCAATCAAATGAAGGGTGCATATTCAAATAAGTAATAATATATCAAATTTTAATTAGCTAGTCTTAAACACGTAAAAATTCGCAACTGGTTATACTCATAGCTAACGCTGAGATAAATAATTTTGTATGAATCAGATTGTAAAATAAAGATTTTAAATTAATTTCTAATGAACAATTATATGTTCAGAGTTATTATCGAGTTGAGACCGTCGTACTCTCAATCCCATCATATAGTACAATTTGTGAATTTTATATGTTTCATTATGACCAAAAAAAATAAATGAGAAGTTTTAAGGTTAAATGTTCATCATTTCCTTTTGTATTACTTCACATTATTCCTTTTTTATTCACTCGGTTCGGCTCTTTGAGAGGATGGCCGATGGCCCGAGTTTTTGGTGTGGCTAGTGGTCTTCGCTTATCAATAATCGACGATCAGCTACTTTCTTATCGATAATTTGTGGAGAATCGGAAATGTAACGGATGTTACATTATTGTTCATTCAGAGAGATGATACATATAACATTAAAAATTCTTGAGTCCTCCCGAAGGATAATAAATGCATCCTCCTTGGCCAATAAACGAACAAGCAAAATACAATCTAGATGTAGGCTAACATTTATTAAACATGTCAATGATCAACAATCCAATCCGAAACTGGTAGATAACAACACCAGCAACGACTCGAACCCTTAATAATAACTTGGTCTGAAACCGATACAATTAGAAGAAGTGATGCTTCTTGTGATGGCCATGGGTTCCCTCGGCCTCCCTCCGCTCCTCCTTAGCTTCCTTTTTCTCATGATGCTCATGGAATGCAAACCCACCAGCTGCAACCGCTCCCACAGCTGCCATCTCTTCAGCTATCTTGTGCCTTTGTGCATGCTCCGGGTCCTTTTTCATTTGGTGCTTCTCATGCTGTCATTTTCACCATCACAAAATTGCGTTATATAAATACATCACTTGAAAGCTTAAGGATCTGGGGTGATCCCCTGGTCGGGCTCCTTCACGGCTGTTCGTAATTAATTGTCATTCATTAAGAAGTTACTCGTAAATGGTTAGCGAATATGGTATATGAAATACACCGCGTAGTATAAATTGTTTACTACGGAGTACATGATATATACAACATATCTGTTCCAAGTCAATAGGTTACGTTTGCTTTATTTTCCCATTACAAAATACAGAAAACGTAACTATTCACTGGGACAAAGGGAGCATCGTAGTCTTAGTTCAGTAATCAATGAAAGAGGGAGGATGAAAAATACCAAAGCATAAGCACCAGAGGCAACAGCAGCAAGGCCACCAAGCTCCTCAAGGTGCTTGTGATGCTTCTCTTCCTTCTCATAATCCTTTAGTGGCTCCGAGCCATACCGGTTGCCCTCAGTTGCAGAGTTATATTGATTGCCATAGTTTGTGTCATTTGAGCCGTAGATGTTGTCTCCAGTTGCGCCATATCCACCAGTATCCGAGCCATAACGGCTTCCCTCAGTTGAGCCATACCCACCAGTCTCAGCGCCATAGCGATTACCTGTATTTGGGGAGCCATATTGATTGCCATAGCCTGTATCTTGTGAGCCATAGCGGTTGGCTTCAGTCGAGCCATACCCACCAGTCTGCGAGCCATAGCGATTGCCCTCAGTGGCATAGCCAGGTTGATTGCCATAGCTAGTGTTGTCTGAACCATAGCGGTTACCCTCAGTGGCATAGCCAGGTTGATTGCCGTAGCCAGGTTGATTGCCATAGCCAGGTTGATTGTTGTAGCCAGGTTGATTGCCGTAGCCAGGTTGATTGCCGTAGCCAGGTTGATTGGCATAGCCAGGTTGATTGTCGTAGCCAGTGTTGTCTGAACCATAGCGGTTACCCTGAGGGGCTTGGCCATATTGATTGCCATAGCTGGTGTTCTCTGTACCATAGCGGTTGGCATCAGTTGAGCCATACCCAGTGGCATCTGAGCCATAGC
This sequence comes from Silene vulgaris, assembly GCA_036897335.1. Classification (NCBI taxonomy): domain Eukaryota; kingdom Viridiplantae; phylum Streptophyta; class Magnoliopsida; order Caryophyllales; family Caryophyllaceae; genus Silene; species Silene vulgaris. Next base: position 2,673 of record JAYMSF010002503.1, read on the forward strand.
GGTTGGTCTCTACGCCATAACCCGCGGATTGTGAGCCATAGCGGTCCTCCTGGTCATTCTTATGATGGTGAAAGAGACCTCTGTCTGAAGACATTTTGTTTTAAGTAAAGACAAATACAGAAGAATGTTGCAAGGAACAGATGGTGTCGATGATGCAACAACGAGAATGTATTTATAGCGCTAATATGAGAGTACATTACTACGATAAGTATACAAGAGATCGTTTTACGTCGGTAGCTTCGCGGAGAATACGAGTAAGGACTACTAAGATGCTACCACTTGGTATTTTTTTGAAATAAATATGCCTTTCTGAGACCACACATTCTAGATTTCTAGCAGACTATTCAATGGTGGCTAATTTGTGACAGAGTTGTTTGTTCAACACTTTCCAACTTTAATTTCAAGCCACTTATCGCTTGGCAACGGTGCTATTAAGTAGCTGTCTTTTGATGAATTGTATTATTCCTGATTGGAGCGATGTTCTGTTCGAAAAACACTGTTTACACTGTTTTCCATTCGTTTAACTGGTACATTCATGTATGAGCTCCCACAGCCACAGGCCCACAGCCCACAGGTTCCTGAATGATCGGGGGACTCGACCATATCAAATGAATCAAAACGGAGTTCTTCATTACTTTTCTGGAATAGGAGCGGTAAAAGTCGTGAATTTCATTCTCATATCCTTGAATGTCATATACCATAAAAGCAACTCTACACGAGACCATTGGAGGTTTCAGCGTATCAACCAAATGTGTCGTGATTTAATCAACAAAATATGTGCAACACTTTGTTCAAGTTTACAATATAAACAACAAATTTGTGTTCCACTGTTATCGATGAGACCATCCCTATTTTAACTCGCTTTCCAGCTTTAAAGTATGAAACAAAGGCACCAAGATTGAGAAAGCAGATCGATCATCGAATTATGATTTGACTGCCAGCGACTCCTCAATGCGTTGGACTAGCTTATCTGCAGGGAGTGCACCTTCCTGAAGATGTAGAAATCACAAAGTTCATAGAGGTCACCAATCGGCATTAGACAAAGTATGGACTGCAAGACTAAAAGGCAATTCCAAAAACAAGAAGGGCCTATGTTTGTTTTCTTGTAAAGTCACCAATCATTTAACTCAAGAATGAATGCACAACAACATTACCCCAGTATCTGTTCCGGCACAAGGTGGAGTGAAGGGGTACATAGGTTATCCTAGTGCTGTTACACTTGCTAGCAGGGAAAATCTAAGTGTGTTCACGGGTGACCATAATGAAAATCATATTGTATTACCAAATATGCATAATATAGGTCACGGCGCCAATTAACTCCATGCCTTGTAGGCTTACACTTCCTATGTAACTTTGACTCCATACATTTCCGAGACGATAGGCATGTCTGACGCATCACTCAAGGATATGGGAACAAGAAAACACTAGTATATGAAGTTTTTACTTTTGGGACCATACACATGCCCAACAATTGCTAATCTAACACATTGTTTTTGATTATAAGTCTTACTATGTCTCACAAAAAGGTTTCACAATTTCACTTTCAAAACTAACAATATTTCTAGTTTTCAATTTTCTGTTTTGAAGACATATGTCGGACAAAGAGCAATGTTTATTGTCTATTCGACAAAGAGACATTGTTTTCCATTGAAGAAACAGAAAAATTGCGTAGATAATTGCATGAATTCACCGGTCCTTCCCAATATAAGAAACGTACACATTAGCAGATCATTTTGCTATGTTCCATCATATGTCAAAAGCGAAAGAAAAATGATTTCTTTATTCCATTGGGCACGAAAAAATGCATGTTGGTAGAGCGAAAAGAAAAATAAAAATGTGGAGAAATGTGAATTCAGAGGAAGAGCAGAATACTCCCAGGCGGAGCCATGACAGATTAGTGCAACTGGAACAAAGGTAAAAAAAACCAGGATAGGGCAAAGAGCTATCAGGTCTAATATTATTAGTGTATTACTTTTCCTCTATTCAAATGAATGCCTAGGAAGTCATAATGAAGCATAAGAAATAGATTAACTTACGAAACGATCACTTGGTTCTCCATTCTTGAATAGGATGAATGTAGGCAATGCCTCAATTTTGTACTTGTTGGCAAGGGCTGGGTATTTCTCAGTATCAATTTTTACCACCTGTATTTTATCATTCAAAGTGGCACTCACTTTTTCAAGGATAGGAACCATAAGCTGACAGGGACCACACCTGAAAGTCAAACCATCAGATCAGCAATAAACGAAAAGAGTCAAACCTGAGCTACACACTATAACTATAATACACACAGTCTAGATTCCAGAAAATACGCCCTATCTAATAGACCCGAGCCGTGTCAGAGAAACGCTCCCCACCAAATTTCGTACTAAGTTGAATGACTTAAGCCAGCTAGCCACGTTAAACTATAGAAGTTAAATTCATGATAGAACATACATAAGGGAATAGCAAAGACAAAAACTAAAGATTTCACAACCAACTATGGCATAAAACTGGCCATCTGGTATGTAACAGAATGAAAAAGAGCCTACCATGTCGCATAAAAATCAACTAAAACTGGCTTCTCAGAGTTCTTGACCAGCTCATCAAAGTTAGAAAAAGTCTGCTTCTTTGCTTCAACCTACAGATTGGCAGAGCGGATACAAATTAAAAGCCCTCTATAGAAAATATTGCTTCTATGTTCTACAGATGCAAAATTTGGAGGGGGCCAAAAAAGGGTTGATGGCAAAAGCAAATTTATAAAAACATAATTTTCAATAGAAACAAGCCCATTACTTACAAATATCGTAGGCTAAACTGAAACTGTATTTAGAGCACTATTTAGGCTCTGACACATAAGTTCAACACAAATCGAAACAAACTAGAAAGGCACACTTAACATACATCTTCCAACCTTTTGCGTATCCAATGGCCAATTGAACACAAATACACAATCCATTAAGAAAACTTAGTATATCAAAACTCGAACAACTTTTTTTTATGAAAAGAACTATTGGAGCCAACAAAAAATGGCTTTTTCCTAGTAAAAATCAGACAACTATTATTGGTCTTCATACACGCACCAAATTTTCTTCAATTACGCTACTCACTTTTCATAGATGGCAGTCCGAGTCCCATAAGCCATAGATGACTAGGCGATTAAGGATTCAATATTTTAAGCAACTACCAATACTCGAGTGTTGTAAGAGACCACTTTTTTGCACATTAAGCAATCGCTGAGTATTGTACACTTGTATTAGTTTGAGTATCACGTCAACAGCAACACAATGAGATTAACTAAAAAGTTGAGTGCTAAAGATCTTCAGTCTCTACAATTTTATAGAATGCGGACCGTTCTTCACAGTTAAATTTTCGAAATCACTTTCAGGCTTTAGTTTCAGCTTGTGAGTGCAACATTCTAATAGATGAGTTTTAAAAGGTGTGAGGCGCATCTTTTTTGTTGACAAACTTATATTTTCTAAAGTGAAATATTGTGCAACAAAACCTTTTTGGATGTTGTAGAGAGCTAACATTTAAATAGGGATAATGGAAAAGGCAGGATAGACATATTGGCCACTAAGATTAAAAATTTGCATATGAGTGTGAATCAATTGTTGCGCCTTAAGCGCAACTGCATAAGGGGCACTCAAGGCACCCTGAGACGTTGTAGATTCTCACTAACTTCCAAACATGTTTAAACTAAGTCCAATAGTTATGACAATTCCAGAACAGTTACGTAAACATTATAAACATTCAGACTTTTAGCAAAAAGGAAAAGTACTCAGGTTTAGGAGACAAAAAACCCATGTCTAGTTACTCAAGAAAAAAGTGCTATGAAATATGAACCAAGCAGGAAGATGCATAAAAAGATTAACAAATATTCCGCAAAATTCACAAGAGTACAATAACGTCAGAGTACAAAGCAGTAAAATCTTGTTTATGATTTCTCTAGACTAGCAATGCCAAACATATCGCATAGATTGGAATTACCCCATCAACAATAAGAACGGAAGAGAGAAATTAACAAAATTGATTTTCAGTTTCGTACAATTTCAATTCTTCATTAGGAACTAGGATTAGCAAATTTAGCAATTAATTTTAGCCTACAACCAAAAAACCATGATGCCGTCGGCGTCACCCCACAGGCCCCAACAACAACGTTATGAATGCCTCAAAGGCTTTTCTTATGGCAAGGGGGTCGAATATACAAATCTTACCCTATGTTAAAATCACAAAAGTGACATTGAAGAACAAAGACAATTGCACCAATGATAGTGTGGACTAACTTCTATTTGACGATAAATTAATTGGTATAAGAAGCCTTTTTTTATTGTCTCATCATATGACATACTACATCTACAAAAAAATTATGAACTTTTGGCTGCATGGAAATTTCTGTGAAATTGAGCGGCTATGAAACTATATATCCGCTTTGCTAACCATTTAAAAGACCAAAACCATATGCACATCTAGAGATGCCAAATTTGTTCTTGAATTCGTTTCGCATAATGGATTGTAAACCTGTATCATGAACTACATTACAAGTTTGAAACCAATGAAAATTCATGGGTTCAACCAACTATATTTACCTATGCATCATGAATCCAAAGTCCATGACTTTTCTCTAAGAAATACACCTCAGTAATTAGATCTAACATCTCTACTATGTTTCAGGTATTAACAGTACTTCCATTGACGTGCATTCCCATAAGCCTAAGGAAGCTCAATTAACTGGTTATGACTTATGAAAGTGAATATGATGATTGTATTAGCCTTTGTTCCCTTTCAATGATACGGAGTAATTAGGAATTAGGATGGAACCAATGACTGGTGTGCTGCAGCAAAGCATCCAACAATAGTAGTCTGAATAACGAGGGTGTTTTCAACCTTTAATCTCTACCTCCATCGAGAGATGGCCAGCAAAGATTAAAATTATGAATATACTGAGACTGACACCTCATAGAAAATTACCAACTGGACGGTATTTCCCTAAACCTTGCAAAAAGCAGTACAGCACCCAAAAATTCTTACAGCAAAAGTGAACCAAAATTATTTCATGGTTTCAAAAAAACTTTGGAACTGGGAACAATAAATTAGCGGCGTCGAACTGATTTTTAGACACAACGATAGTGTCGATGGTAAACTATCAAAAACTCCCAACATTTCCCATATAAATTTGAGCCTGCAATTTTGATAACAAGTCCAAGCACAGACATATCTACCTACCCTAGCAGGTTAGAAATTTTCTATCATACGGATGGCATTATAGGCTTAAATCAAATAGTAACTCCATTACCAGCCAGAGTGCATCTCTGACTCGAAGTAAGCCAATGTTCGAAAACGAGGTATTTATTGTAGAGACGATGGTGGTGTTGCAGAATCGTACTTGATACATTCAAGATTATTGTGACGAAAAATCAAAAGAGTTTCACGTTGCCGACCAACAGAGTTGAAAATAATCATTGTGACCAAAACCGTACTTTAATTAAAAATAAAATAAAAAAATTAGCCATGAAAAATCCATTGGCAAGAGAAACATATCGTCCCTTCACGACCCTTATTGAATAGAGTTGGCCAATTTGTGATATAACTCAATCACCGGGATGACTTTTTACCCTTTTTGTTCTGACCTTGACATATTTCAGAAATTTGAACCATGAGGTAACCTTAATAACATTCATTTGACACACCCCCTCCACCAATTGACAAATTGAGATATTCACAATAATTGGACAATTGGAAAGACGCAAGTATGTTAGCATAAGGCGATAAGCTCCTCAATACTGTATCATATAAGCACGAGAGCGCGCGCGCACACACACACACACACAAAGTCATCGAATTACACTAAACTAGAGATATCAAAAGGTCGTCGTTTCGTTCCAACAACCAAAGTAATAACAAAACGGTGAGGATATAGAAATTGTGGACTTTTTGTACTCCCTCCGTCACATTTATATCGTTCTTCATAAATGGAGCACCCAATGGATAGTGTCACTTGCATATTGTGAGACGGTTACTATCCATCTTCAGCTTGCGACGGATAGTTCCCGTCTTTAATGAGAATTTGTGATTAAATTTAGGGCTTCGCTTTTTCATTTATCATTATTTAGAAAGGCGACAATTAATTTGGGATTGATTAAAAAAAGAAAATTGCGACAATATAATTGGAACGGAGGGAGTACAACAATGGCAAATTCCTAATCCTATAAATCTGTAAAACATTAGACGAAAGCGCAATCAAAGAAACGTAAGATATAAACTGGTAAATTAGCAAATACAAGAAAAAAATAGGAAGGAGAGTAGTTTACCAGGGGGAGAATTCTGGGGCGGCGGGAAGGGAGAGAAATGAAGGAGTTCCGAAAATGGCGACGAAGATGAGAAGGAAAGTTGAGTTGAAGAGAAGAAAGTGATGAAGAAGATGAAGTTGAGGATAAAGAAAGCGTCGGAGAATTAACAGAAAGCGTCGCTGATGTTAGTGAAAGCGCCATTATTATCTACGAGTAGTTTGCTTCACACCAACCTCAGATGCTTTCTAGATTATCTTCTATGTTTTTTTGTTTATCGTCTTCGAGGTCTACGTCTCTACATTTCCCAGATTAACCCTATATATACATTCACAAATTCTCATTTGTGACCAGATTAACCCTATATACATTCACAAATTCTCATTTGTGACGGACACTATCCGTCACAAATAAGTGACGGATACCATATTCTCTCACAAAATACCCATCAAGGGTGAGTGGAGAAGCACATGGGGGGTGCTCGCCTTGTCCCCTCTACCCATTTCCTCTCACAAAATACTCGTCGTAAAATCCGACCCGTCGCAAGCAAGACCTACTGATATACATTATACTCCCTCGTCTTTCTTAGGATGGGTTTTTTTTTGTTTTTTCCAAAAACACCACCATTTTATAACTAGATGTGACAACTTTTGAAACATCTATCTATCTATCTATATAATTATAATATAGAAACCGCTGACATCATCTAAGTACACGTGTCACTTATACAGAGAAAAAACATTTCTATCAAAACAAAGGAGTTAAAAGGGGGATATAAGAGGATGGTTGATACGGCTGGGGATGGGGATGCTGAGAAGGGATGCCAGGGAGGGGAGGGGAGTGGGCTGGAGGAGGTTGAGGAGGCTGATGTGTTGATGCAAGGGGGCGTGGAAGGACATGAGCAGGAGAAGGTGCAGGGAGGGGACATTGTGGCGAGGGAGGGGGAGATGATGGGGGAAAATAGTGGAGGAAACAAGTATGGGGACATAGGGAAAGGTTAATGGGAGGGGACCAGAATGGTAGAGAAGGAAGAGATATAGGGACGTGGAGGAGATTAGCCAAGGGTAATGGGATGAGTGAAAAGGATGGAGGTTTGGTTCGTGATGAAGGGGCTGTGGCGAGTAATGTAGGAGGCAAACGGAGTAGGAGAGAGGATGAGGAAGGGAGGAATAATGTCAGTGGAAAGAAGTGTCGTAAATTCATGGATGTATGTTCATCTGAGGCGGAGGTTGAGCCCACTCAACCCCGCCCGGCCAAATGAATCT
>JAYMSF010002504.1:0-10200 GCA_036897335.1 Silene vulgaris
TTTTCTGTCTGTCAGGGTAGCTTGGGTGGTAGGGCTGGTGGTTGGGGGGGGGGGTGGGGGGGGGGGTGGTGTTCAAAATAGCTCCTGGGTGAATCACTTACCGCGGTAAAATGTTAGAGGAGTAACAATCCAAAAGCTGAACCAGTTTTTTAGCTTGTCCCATATCTCCGTCAACCTAACCAAGATACCAGTATAAGAATGTCAGCTTCATATCAGCATGTTGGGTAGAGTGACATTTGGAGAACCCGAGAAGCTAACTACACAGATGGCATAAAAATGTTGTGGAAGTGGACCTATGTTAGTATGTTACTCCTACTCACACCAAGTGTCGGAAGGGACACGGTGTATATTTGGCCTAAAATGAAGTATTAAAAGTGTCGTAAAAGCCGAGATGTCAGAATATTTGACACGTAATATGCAGCCAAGTGAAATGTCGAAGACTTGAAGTAACATAGAAGTGAGCTGTGGACCATCTAATCGGATTCCAAATATAATATAAAGTATAAACCAATCAATCAGCTACTAAAGTTTGAGAGACATACAAAACTTTTTATAAATATTGCTGACATAGCTTCTTGCAGCGCTTCAACGATTCTCGGCATAAAGCTACGCCCACTAGCACAAATTTCAGAAAGTGCTTCAAGAGCTAGTGGCAAAGGCATTGTAGAAACATCAACTGAAATCAGTAAAATGATCCTCTCAATGACAGTAGACAAATAACTCTCCAACTTTTCAGGACAAGGATATTCATGGAGAAATGTTCCAATCTCCACCAGGGCATTCAGTGACAATCTCCGCAATGATGTCAACGTGGGCTTCTCAGTGACAATAGATACCAGTGTGACTAATATACCATCAAATATTGATGTTGACACCGGGAGAGAACCACCAGGGAATGTAGCAAGAATCTGAAGACCTTTGACTGCACCACAAAAGTAGCAACCAGTAGGTAATGCATAAATTAGAATCTAATGTTTGAATTTGACAATTTTCAAAGTTCAGCCAAGAATAAGCGATAAATACATTTTTCAGGATTCGGTAAAACACTAAATCATTAAGCACGATTAACAACGGAACAGATTGAAAGTTACGACGGTCCAGCAGGATAAACAAAAGCAATACAGACAATATTAGCCACAAGAAAAAATACTTGGCTTATCATTCAGAAATTTAATGTATCAAGTTTTCTCCCTCTCAAGAAAAAGCTACAACAAACCAAAATCCCAAAATAATTCAGTTCAATTAACATGAACCGTCATAAGAGCCCACTATTACTGTACTAGAAGGTAAAACAAATTATGCCAGCGCCATAATTGCTCCTGTTTCTGAAAGGGTTATGGGGGTCGAATGAACGTAGCCTAACCCGTATGTAGAAAACAGAGAGAGGCAGTTCTCACAATATAGCAAGCGGGGACAATTTAGTTAAGAGATTTTGCTCTATATCATCATATATTCATATTCCACAGTCAAAGAATAGCGTGCCTTTGTCCCCACTGAAAACAGAAAATGAAAAGGCCAAAGATAGGGACCTTGAGATTGAGGGGAAAGAGGGAGAAAAACAAAGCAGAGAATCAAACAAAAAAAACAAGAAAAATGAATACCATAGAGAAGCATGAGCTTAATGGAACAATGAAAAAAATATAAACAGAACTAGTAATTTAAAGATTTAGGGAACACACGTGCTCGCAATAATTTTCTATTGCTTGCCGTACCTTCTAATTAACATTGTTACAATGAGGAAGAATAGGATAAAGAAGAAAAGCAAAAGTACTTGTCAGCTTTCATATGTGAACATACAGACACAGGCAAAGAGTGTTCCAATTATCCATAATGAAAACATCCCATTGCCAAACAAAAATATACCTCTTAAAGAAATCTCCGTAATATGGAACATCTCATCAGCAATTGTCAAATCAGAGCCAAATGTCTTCACCAATAAACTAGAACAACCTACAAGCATCTGGCACCATGCGTCCTCCAGGAAACTTGTACTTGGAGCAAGCCGAGCAGAGGCAGCAGCCAACTCTCTACATGCATCAAGAACTTCAACGCACAGAAAAAGGGCGCTAAAATTTAGTTTCTGACAGGCCACATGAGAACCGACCATAACGGCATTTTGGGATGCAGCATTAGGCGGAAGCCAAAGAGAGTTGGATAGACGGATAAAGACAGACTCAAAAACCACATTGCATGAAGCAGTAGATGCTTTTGCCACATTAGATAGCAGACGGCCAACAGAATGAAGTTTATTTTTGTTTTGTGGCAGGCTCTCATAGCTACCTCCAGAATCAGCTACTGAGTCAATAAGACTCCTAACGTCCTCATCTTGAAGAACCAAGTTCAGGAAGCTATAATTTTGAATCGAAACAAGCTTTTGTACTAGATTCATAGCTCCTCTTGTAATTTCACTTTCTTGATAGTCCTGACCGTGTGGTAAATCCAAAACCAATGAATTATTCTCCGATGTGAAATCACAAATAGCAGCTTTTACTGAACTCCAAATATCCGCAAGATACTTCTCTAATCTTTCAGGCCCATACTTCTCGGTGCAGTGGCTTAAATATTTTAATGAATCAATCTGCCAACATTGCATCTATCTCAGGGTGAAAACATTCCAAATTGCCAATTGCAGGACAAAAGGACAAAAAAAAAATAGTCTCAATGAGGCACAAGTGTACCACATTTATCGCAAACCTTTGCCAACGGAAGAGCAGAGGCGAGTTTCTCTAGAAGCAATGGAATGGCAAATGGCTCAAAAAAAGGTGAAGCGGAAAATGCCATCTGTATTTGGAAAATTTGTCAGTTGTACAACATCGAGTAAAAGTAAAGAGAATGAATGTTTGCAAGGGAAGAAAATTATGCAGAGACTAGATGGCAAAGCTGAAACTTAACGTGGGGTAAGTCGTAGGGACCGTCACTATGTAATGCAATGCAGTCCACCCAAGAACAAAAGTTGGTACTTTGGTGGTGTGTAGTACTTTGTATCAGGTTTCCAGCTTGAACTAAAATTAACGGTGTGCTATTACTGCATACTCTTCAGCTCCTAACGATTAGACAGTGCACCCAAACTATACAAGTGTTTCAGACTTTCAGTCTATCTTGTATTCAAATCCTTAAGTGTTAAACGCCATTTTGACTTGGTTAATTTTGCTAAAGAAAACCTTCCAAAACCTGTGTAGTTTTGGCAAACCTATTGTCGAGCTCAAGTGGGACCAAAAGAAGGCTATGGGCCACATGAAATGAGAACTAGAAAAAGTGGGTGGTGGTTAAATGGAAATGAAATGGGTTGCAACTTGCAAAGACATGATAATAATTTACAGCAAAAGACATCCTTCAATCATTAGTTAAAGCTCCTTTGATAGAAATCAAATTGTATCTTTGTCAACTTCACATCAATGCAAAGCCTCCTAAATCCAAACTCAGCATATAAATAAAGTGATATGGTATTAGTTAAAGCTCCATTGCTATTATCTACCTACTTCACCAACTGCAGACGAAACTTAAGTATTAATATCATATCATCGACAAGGTAGATAATAGCAAATTTAGTTTCTGCAGGAATTTCAAAACATCGATGATTCATAGCAAATATATTGAACTTCTTATATCATACCATTAAAGCCCTTGAGAGATCATCTCTGCTGACATCAACATCTTCACTCTTTGGCTGAGAAAGGGCATAGTGGCATCATAATTAGAGAAAAAAAGAGTCAAACTGTCAAACAACCAATATAATGGTAATGAGTTAAGCATAATCAGAAACATGTCAGAGCTTGTGACGCAAGAAAGAACTTACAAAGCAAACATTCTGCCAAGACATGTACCATGCTGGGGAAAAATGATCATCTTTGGTTAATCGAGCATGCGGTGCTTTACTAAATGAAAAATAAATTCTGATAGGCACTAAGTCGCTAACAGCATGATTGGCAACTGGATATGAAGTAGAAACTAAGAATTGGGACCGAGTTCAATGTTTGGAAACCATCAGAATTTGGAATTGGATTTGATCCAAATTCTACAAAATTTCAACCTTTGTAAAAATAAGCCCATTTACAATTAACACCAACAACCCTGTCATTTAAAAATCCACCCTCAAAACTCTTGTTCAACGTAATTCGGTGATCTTCTCTCTCCTCAACCACGCTCAGTCGCACGTCTAACTATCTTTTCCTCTCTCCTCTAGGGTTTGAAAAATACCCTAAAAACTAGTCCTAGATTTCAGACACCATCTCCTTGAATCTTCATAAAATTTTGGCTTAGATATCATATTGGGCCCATGAAGTATAATACTCCGTAGAAGGTTTGAAACTAATTCTGCCAGGTGGGAATTTGAAAAATCCTATTCGGGGGTTTTATTCAAACTTTTAGGGTTTGTATAAATTTGCAACAAATTTGCAGATAAGAAGCTCAATTATCTATCTTCTTTAATTAATTATTTATCCTCGTCAAGTTTTCAATAACAAGTCATCAGTCACCGAAGATTTTTCAAATATAGTAGTGGATTCATCAACAAAGTAGCTTTCTGTGTTTTTGAGGTGAGGGTTTATGTAACCAACAAATTCTGGAACAGGAAAAGTTTTTGACTTTCGAGCGTAACATTTTTGGATTTCAAATTCCTACTTTCAGTTTCTGTATTTAAAACATATCTCAAATAAAAATTGAATTTGTATATTTAAAACTAGAAGCAAACAGATATTCATCCAATCATCCACCATAATCATACACATCAAGGTTAAAATAATGACTACTGCACCAAGGCCTTCAGACTTGAAACATTATAAAAGCTTGGTACATGAATCCTCTTTTTACAGTAACAAAGAATCGATGCACCAAGGTTAAAACAATGACTACTGCACCAAGGCCTTCAGACTTGAAACAGTATAAAGCTGGCTACATGAATCCTCTTTTTACAGTAACAAAGAATCGATGCAGTCTCCAGGTACAAAGGTTCTAAGCCTTAGAAAAATTATTCTCCATAAATTAGAAGAAAAGCTAGATTTAACATACTTAAGCCGTGCAGAAGTAGAAAACCTTAAATGACTATTGAAGAAAGAAAGCTAAATTTATCAAGCTTACATGAGTGTAGTGGATAGGAAAGTAACGACCTATAGTATCAAACAGCTCCTCCGCAACTGATGCAACAGGACCAGCAGGATCAGGATAAATCCGGGACACACCCTCCACGATATGGAAAACATGCAGCAAACATTGAGGATCTTTTTCACCCTCAATAGCTTCACAGACACCATATACAAGGTGATCACCCTAAAGCATATTGACACAGCTGATTTGGTTAAGTATTGAGCTCAAAATGACCAAATTAAACAAGTATATCTTACGCATTTCAAGAACATCTAAACTCAATACCATGAAATTTTTGTCGTGCAAAAACTCCACAGAAGCTATGGACCCTAAGAACCAGAAACAAAAAATAAGTACTACCCTACTTTCAAATACAAGTAAACCCAGTGCAAATGTTCCAATGTATAAACATGTTCATGATCTAGGTTCCAGTGGTGACAAGAGAGGCCCCACCCCTTCCGATTTTACAAGTACAACTCCTATGAGGGCAACTTAGTAAGATAATTGTTTAGCTTCCTGAGTTCGCCGGTTTTACTCCTTTCTCCCTTTCATTCTGTACACTTTAAGCCCCAAGAGACACCTGTATTTCATCTTTTGGCTTAATGCAAGCTTGGTTTGGTTTAGAGGAGAAAAATTTCCAGAAGAATGAATTCCTTAACTTGGTTCATATGAGGAAAATATGAAACATATTTTCATTTTGTAACGAAAAGAAAAAAAAAAATATTCCACTAGAAAACATGAATAACCTATTTTCCCAACATCTATTACCGTTGTCGCCTTTTCTCCTTATGTTCTAGGATAAATAAACAAAGAAATTTGGTTTTTCAAATGGCATTTTCCATTGAGTATGAAGGCATGCTTCAAAGACTAACTATTCTTTGGCTTTCGAATATGATAGAATAGAGCAAAATGATTCACTAAAGTATTAGACTTCTTATAATATGAACTTAGGAAATAGTAGTGGTCGATGCAATTTGGACACAAATTTTCCGTATAGATCATCCAAAAACAACCTTTGTGTTTTCAATATAAGGAGAAGATTGTGTACATTCAACCTCCCTTTGGACTGGAATAGGCAGATCTAATGATGCATGTGTGTTTTCATTGAATACGGTTCTTTCTTGAAAATGTTTTCCTCAAACCAAAAGAAGCAGACTGAAGCAATAAAAGTTGGAGCGGATGTCGATTTCTAGAGTCAAATTTGACTTTATTATTCATTGTTTGAGTGTAATTTTATCTAAAAAATGTTCTATAGTGAATTATGAAGTGCAAGTGATAATGTTAGATTTTTCTTGGAAGTCATTTTCGTTACAATGGTTTTGTAAAATTTATCATTACATGCCAAATAATAATAAGTCCATTTGAGCTGGTGGTACGTTTTTTAGCGTTGATTACGGCAAAAATTCTAAAGATGGTCACCAAGAAAACATACAACTATAACCTACAAGGCTCCAACTGCTCTTATTCAACCACTAAGAAGCCGGCTTTGTATCTTTCTAAAGAATTACGAGAAGCTGAGAAACCAGCAGTGTGGAGAAGAATAACGGAACATACCAGGTTACTCATAAAAAAAAGACATACCAGGTTAGAAAATGATTCTGGATAACGATCTAAAAGGCAGTCTAGAAGCTCAAAGCACAGCTGCAGCAATATATTAAAAATCAGTTATCAGCTAAGACTAAATAAGACAGATATGATGGATGAAGAACATTAGAAAAATCAACAAGAATTCTCCGACTGAAGCCAAATTTACATGAGAGTTAAACTTTGAGGCTCAGTACCTTCCTATCATGTTGTCCCAAAGATTGCACTTGTAAGTTTTCCAGGTAAGATTGGGCCAATGCTTTCGCATCAGTTACAGTGATCACACCTACAGTCTTTTTTCGTCTCACTAGGGACAGACAGCCCACAAGTGCGCCACGTAATGCTCTCCAATCTGTCTAATATAGCTTTAGCATCATAGTCTCGTACTAGTAATAATAGGTCACATATTCTTCACAACAGGGACAATCAATGAATTTGAGAGGCCATGTTCCAAAAATAGAGAAAATCTTGATAATTAAGCTCAAAACAAATAAATGTATTCAAGAGGAAGGACAATAGGCAATGTCAGCTCATACACTTTAGGAATAGGTCATGTGCAAAGATAAAAATTAGACCCTTATAAATATGGAGTATGTCCTAAAATATTTTTTGACAATCCGCAAAATTACACTCACAACACCATATTGGCCGGGAATGCATCACAAACACTAAGAGGAAGATTCGTACGTAGAGCAGATAGCATAACACCCCAACAAATGATTAATGAACTTAGAAGTAACAAGACCATTCAAAAGGAAATAAAGCGCAAAATAATGGCAAGAGGATAAACAAAGAGACGTCGTGGGAGGGGTCAAGCATCAAAAAAGGAGAGAAAAAAATTTTGATATCAAAAGGAGGGAGGAGAATTACACCCCTAGGAACGTCGGATACAATTTAGTGTCAAAGTATATGACATTTGATTTAAAACTAAGGTGACAAGGGGGCACACTCCTGCCAAACAGGTGTCTTGTGTCTACTCTCTTATATAAGTGTGTCACATAAACTTGGACAAAAAAATTTGTTATATACAATATAGCTGACCATTTTATTAGCTTGACAAACGAGCTTAATATTTTGACAACTATTCTGTCATGATTGTTCATTTGTTCCACATGAAGTTATTATGAGTTCGTTAGAAGCAAAAAAAAAAACGGTACTGAATTGCAAATGGACCAAATAAATACGAAGTATAAAGAAGATTATTGACAACATAGTGGTCAAAAAGAGACTACCACGGTCAGAGTCAAGAGTTTAAAATAAAAATCTACCCTAGGTAACATCCCTAAGTACACCACCCTTCCCTCTGGGTGGCAGTGAGTCTAGCATGTGTCCAGTGTGACGTCATGACGCTACTCACCTACAAAGTGATGTGTCGAGGTAACAAGGGTTGCAGACTCACCAGTCTCTCAGTAAAGAACCCCACTAACGTATGGATAGTCACATCATTTAGATGCTTCAGTTGAAGAAGCCCGAGCACCTCTGCCAGGAGAAGCAGACCTGAAAAGGGGAAATTTTCTTCTGAATTAAAGAGCTCAAATATTGTAGCGTGAATGAAACATATAACATACAACACGAGCAACTAATACTAAAACAATTCAATTTGTAATGGAAATAAGACACAACATAAAACTGTTCTTTCATAATTTCATTAGATTGACAGGCATTTTCCTCAAACTTACATATCCTGTAAAGCTACAGCTGTACCGTTTAAAGCAGTACAAGGAAGTTGACGGCTACCAAATCAGAACGCAATAGGCTATACAATTGTTGTTTCTTAGGTATGTATTTATCTTTCAACACCACCTTAAGAAACTTTCCAATTACCCATTCAGACCGAAAGATTCGGATGTAAGTTCCCAATTCTCTATCCCAACACCAAAAGAAATTAGAGCTGAGTGAAAGCATAAGGATACAAGTGATATGTCAAAAGGGAAGGCCAGCTATTTCTGAGTCTCCTGCAAACTTTGTAAATGATACTCTCTCATTTCCACTATGTGACCCTTGTTTGGACTTGACAGTCAGACGAAAGTCAACTTCGTCACCATATAGAACGCGGTAGAGAATTTGACAAAGACCCTCGTGCATAACTTTCATGAGGCCAATAATGTAGCATAGCTAACTTTGGGCACTTGTGCCATATTCTTTCTAGGTGGTTTCGAAGTAACTAGTCACCCCCAACGAAAGATCATTTGAACTTAATAGAATCCCAAACCGAAATTTAACAATAAGCACTATCACTGTGTCCTAGAAAAACATCAGCTTGATGAGTTGATGTCAATTTTATGAATATAACCCTTAGAACCAACTCAGCAAAAGCAGACTATTTTCTTAATATTGACAATTTCGAGAAGAAGAATTGGACTGTGAAAGAAAAGGAGGGGTAAAAAAAACTTTAGCTCTAGCAATGACGACGGCCAAAACTATAACAAGACAATGCAATTATAAGGGTGACCAAAGTTCTAAACTTGTTAACATGTACTCGATACGACATTTGTATGCATACAAACGTCATTAAATGAGGTATAAACCATATAACATTGAAGGGGGTATGTCTACAACGGTCTCATTTAAGTTTTTGCGATTTTTACTACCTCTGGCACGGAGAATGTCGTCAGTAGTGGTAAGATACAGCTCCATTTCCCTCACCTGAAAAATCCCACAAAGAAAAAAGGTAATAATGCAATGACAAACAAAAAATAATCGAATTTGGTGAGAAAATATGCAGTAAAAACACAATTAAAAGGCAATTGGGATTATTTATTACCAAATATTCCATAGTAATTGTATCATTCTTCAAGAGGGTAGCTATAGCTTTAACACTTGCATTCTGAAAAGCAATTAAATAATAAAACTAAATCATACAGAGTATTACAATTGTACAAATACCCAGAAAAAAATAATGAAAAGGGTGTTGAAGAAATGAACCTGTTGAGCAAGAGAGGTTGAGGAATTGACATAAGTTTCGATGTTTTTTATAATTGAATTTCGTGTTTCCATTGATATTCAGATATTGTTTGGGGATTTTATTGGGGAAATTAGAGACAAGTGATGAATGATGATGGAGGAGAATGCAGGAGTTTAACTCTGGGGTTTTACTAGTTTAGACTTCCGAGTATGAGAGTCGGAAAAAGGGGTTTAAGGGTTTCAAAAGGTTGGGGATTTCTTTTCTTCTCTCTTTTTTTATAGGCTGGGATTGAAAAATTAGCGTTTCGATATAATCATATCGAGTTAATGTACTTTCTTCATTTCTTTCATAATAACTTCACGTTGATGATTGCCCTAATCTTGTTACTTCTTACTTCATCGATTTGAGCCTGGACCTCGAATAACCTCTATGGAGTAACATGGTTCGGCATCCTCCCTCTACTCCTCTGAGGTGGTTTAGGTGCCACCAAGATCCAGGTGGCATAGTGTCACGGTCCAGTACTTTTGCCGGATCGTGGTGCGCACCCTTGCCCGAATCTAGGGCAAGAATGCAAGCAACAAGAGTCTTCGTGCTAGTGAGGGCTCGCCCAACAGCACGATACTCGGGCC
>JAYMSF010002505.1:0-10200 GCA_036897335.1 Silene vulgaris
GACAAATTAAAAAAAAATGTAGTGCGGTTTTCATTTAAATCAATGCAAAAAAAATCGAATACTAAAATTATCCAATACACAGTATTCCTAAAAAAAAAAAAACAATGACCTTTATAATTTGTTTATGCTAAACCGATTACTCATTAGTTATTCACGCGTCCACCTATCTCATTAATATTTTTACTCTTATTTCACCTATAACTCATTAATCTCAACAGATTGAGCCATGTTTGAAACAAAGCGTAAGGAAGCTATGTACAAGGTACGAAATAACATAGTAAAAGACATTTGGCGAGACAATGAATTCGATGATGTCAATGAAAATGAAGATGAAGATGAAAGTGGCGAGGAAGATGATAATATGAAAATAGATGGTTAGAAAAAAATTGTAATATGTAATTTATTTTTTATTGTAATGTATTCTAATACTTGTAAAAAAAATTAATTTATATAAAGCGCAAAATTTTTATAAGTTCAGTTCGACTTCTATAAGTTCAATTCAACTCTTATAAGTTCAGCTCTTATAAGTTCAGTTCCTAAAAGTCCAAAAGAACAGAGCCTGAGAGAGTATTGTGTAAGAACCTCTATATTTCCAATTGTGAAAAAGAAAAATTAATACTCCCTTCGTCCCGGTCAATTGTTGTCTTTTGATTTTGGCACAAAGACCAAAGAAAGAGAAAGATGTCAATTACAAAATGACAAGTGGAACAATTGAGTGTGAATGATCAAATTGTTCATCAAATTCATTCTTAAAATAGAAAGGACAACAATTGACTGAGACACCTCAATATGGAAAATGACAACAAATGACCGGGACAGAGGATATGAGTCAGTGCGCACCGAAGGTAACAGTTGCAGTTCCCTCGTCACAAAATAAATAAATTAATGAGTATTTGATGGTGCTCAGATCAATCAAACGCTTTAGATTCTAGGGCCTCGGTTCTCTTTCGAGATAGTTTGAAACTTGACGGCTTCGGTCTTCAACTCATTTTGCTCTATCGAAATATCGAGAGAATGAAATAGGTTGATCTTATATTCCTATCCAATAGAGAATCAATCTAGTTTCTGCCTTATCAAAAAAAGAAAGATGATATAATTATTTCCATTAATAAAAAAAAAAAAAAAAAAAAAAAAAAAAAAAAAGAAAGAAAGAGAGGTTTAGAAAACCAATTGACTATTCAAAAAAGGAAAAAAATCAAATGGTGTAACAGAAGGCTAAAAACGAGCATGTCCCTCACTTGGGGGAGCGATTACGAAACGACATCAACGAAAAAACTTGTATAATTCTAGGGTTTTTCATTTTAGATCATAAGAATCCCCAATTTCTCTCCATTTTTATTTCCTTAATCTTTCAGGTGATTCTTCATTAATGAAGGACGCTCAAAATGTCGCCGATGATGCTGTGGAAGTTGAATTTCGCGATAAATTGGCCGAGAATGGCGGCAACGATGTCGACGAATCGAAACCGAGAAGTGAGGCGGATGAGTTTTCGGATGGCGATGACGGAATTGAGATTGTATGTTGCGAAACCGAGGTCGAAAATGTCGATAAACTGAAAGGAGAAAGTGATGATGGCGAAAATGTCGAAAATGCGGATGTTAATCAGCAAATGCATGTAACAAATGAGGAGCTTGTTGAGAAAGACGAGGTTGTGGTTCCCAAGGAGGAAAAAAATGGCGAAATTGAGAGTGTTAGTGAGCAAAAATGTCGAAAAAACGATGAAGATGAGGTGGAAAACGAGGAGGAAGGGAAGGAAATGAACAATTCAACTACTGTGACTGCGACGAAAGACGATGAATCGATAATTAAGGAGGAAAATCCAGTTGCTGACATTGAAATCGACCTCGAAACAGAGATGAAGGTCTTGAAGGACAGTGAGGAATGTAATGGTGGGAAGAGGAAGCGTGGGCGGAATGCGAAGGCTGTGACTCCGGTGAAAACTGTTTCATCCAGGAGAGTTGTAGGAGAGGATGTTTGTTTCATTTGCCTTGATGGTGGGGATCTTGTTTTATGTGATCGCAGGTATTGCTGCATTGGACTAGCATTATCCCCGTCCTCAAGTTGGGTCTTATCTCGAGTCAGTGGCGGATCTTGGAGTAAATAATGAGGGAGGCCGGGGTTTAAACTATTGTTTTCGTTGTGAATATTTAAGACTCAATCATTGAATAAGGGGGGTTGACTAATAATTTTACACAGTATTATGAAAAACCAGCGGGGGCTGGCCCCTCCCGACATAACTAAGGTCCTCCACTGCTCGAGACCAATAAATAGTGAAATAAGTGGTTTTCGCGTTACTATTGGATATGGTATAAACCGAAATGTATGGAGTGGTTGAGTTGAGTCTTAATTTAAAGTAACAATATTATTTTCGGAACATTAAGAATCATTTTGAGTACGAAGATAAAGATAGACGACTTTATGTAGATTGATTTGATAATATATGATTTAAGGATTTCTTTTGTTGGCACTGAAATTAGTACTTTATGTTTTGTAGTAATATGCTAATTCATTTAAATTCTTATGTTGCCAGTTGCCTTTCCAGAGGCTGCCCTAAGGCATATCATCCCCCCTGTATTGATCATGATGACAAGTTTTTCGGCTTTGTAGCTTGCTGTATCGTGTTTTTTATTGCCCGTTAACTTGTTTTATTGATACTGAAATTAGTACTTTATGTTTTGTGGTAATATGCTAATTCATTTAAATTCTTATATGTTGATTTTCCAGAGGCTGCCCTAAGGCATATCATCCTTCCTGTATTGATCATGATGACGAGTTTTTCAATACCAACGACCACTGGACATGTGGTATGCTTGCGTTTTTTTCATGTATATTGGCATTGTAGCTTAAGCTTGTTGTATCTTGTTTTTTATTGCCCATTAACTTGGTATTACCTGTGATTAATAGGGTTGGATTTGTGACTAGATAGCCTTCTTTATTGTTGGGAATTTTGGAGCATGCATACTGAAAAGTTTTACTGTGTTAGCAGTTAGGGCAGCATATCTGTACATGCATGATTTGAGGCGGTATGTGAATGTGCCTGAAGTGGGTTGGATTCTAACGCTTGCTAGATAGAGTTTTTCGTAACATTGTCCTAGTAATCTAGCATGTTCGTTGTCTCGTTGATTTGGGTTGCATTTGTAGAAATGATTTGATTGCCTGATTTGCAGATCAGCTACTGACTGCTAACTTCTGGTATATATGGAACTAAAACTTCCACGTCATGACGGATGCGTGTTGTTGTCTCCGTTTGTTGGGATACGACGACATGTAATTAATACGGAGTATGAATTAGTCATGGAGCTAATCTCATCACTCGGTTAACAAAAGAAAATGTGTCGCGTTGTAAAATTAGTTAGATAATCCAATCTATATTCTTGTTGGCTTTGTTTCAGCGTATAAAAGTCAATACAATACTTCAATACGGAGTTATTGGTTTTGATTAGTGTATTTTTATTTAGCTGCTCTAGCTTGTACTCCGGAACAGCTTGATTCTGATGTACTTTTTGTTTCTTTACTTGTCACCATAATTATCTCTATTACACTTTCTAACGTTGAGAACGTCAAAGATTGATTTTTTTTTTTTGCTTCATGTTCAGGTTGGCATCTCTGCAATCATTGTGCGAAGACTGCTTATTTTATGTGTTATACCTGTCAGTTCTCTCTTTGCAGAGCTTGCAGTAAAGATGCTGATATCAGTTCTATGTTTTCTATTAGAAGAAACAAAGGATTTTGTGAATCATGCATGAAAATCATAATGGCAGTTGAAAATTGTGAACAAAATGAAATGGTACCTATTCAATTCCACGTTTTTTTAAGTTCATGTGTACGATTGTTCTCGTCTCTTGCTCTTCCGACTTACTGCGATCTCTGCCTACTGCAACAACTATCCTTCTGAATCGATATGATTTTTACTGCTGCTTTAATTATGAACCATGATGCATTTTTCATATAGAGTATGTAAAATGATGCTCAAAAAATTACTAGAAAGTTTTTGCATGAAACTATGGGTGTCACCCGCGGTTGAAAACGGAGTTTTCATAACTCCCAATCTTGATGGAAAATTGATTGTTTTATCTTCTCTATTTACCTAGGGCTAAGGTTGCTTACATAATACCTGGCATAGATCTTACATTAGCAGGATATTCATTAGGTCAGTGACCGTGTTACAGAGCTTGGTTGCATGGCTTGCACCTTTACGAAAAAAAATAATTTTCTGCATATTCAATACTTCAGGTGTTCTCTTATGGAACACGGCCTCTACTTTTGTATCTCTTTTTGTTTCAATCTTGCAGATATTTTGTACGCTTCATTTTTCAGAGTGTTGTCCTGTAAATTAACTTTGATAAATTCCTCAGTTTACACAAGAAAACACCTTTCTGTTTCCTGCTTTCAGTGTAAATGTTCAAGAAAGATTCTTAGCTTCAAGCCGCCTTCTTCTCTTCAATATTATCCAGTCATCCATTCCATTTGGTCCACCTCATCAGTAACAACAGCATCTCCTTTGCTGGTTGTGAATCAGCTTTAGTTTGGTCTACATTTTGCTGATACCACCTAACATTGGTGAGGATAACGTTGATCTATAATTCAGTAGCCGCATCATAATGGTGATATGGGGGTTACTAGTTTTGGACAACTATTTTAATTCTACAAACATATGGAGTATGTGTGACTCCTCTCCTGATGCCGCGCTTTTATTTCTCTTGGTGTATCTTGACATTGAAAGCGGAAGTTGTTGGCACAGAAGCTTGAGATAAATTACAAGAAATGTTTTTTTGCTTCGAAATACCTGTCCTATTTCTCTGTGGTCTCAAGAGTCAAGACCTCAATCTTTATACCCTTTATTTATCCTTGAAAGCACTTATCTTCTAAACAACTAATGAAAAGGGTATCTAATTGTAAGTTATTTCATACTACCAAAAAAAGACATACGCGTAGTTACTCGCATGAGAGTTAAATAAACTTCTTAATATACATTTAAATCTAAAAAATGCTCTAAGTATTTTGGATCAAATGGAATAGCAGTTGAAAATTGTATCTGCATTTTATTCTAAAGCAATGACGGAATTTGACAAATGAAGGCCCTGATCATTTTTATTTGAACTCATTCTTTGTTAATCTTGTTACAGGGCCAGGATATTTTTAGTGATACAAGCAGCTGGGAGTATCTGTTCAAGGATTACTGGTTAGAACAAAAAGAGAAGTTATGCATTACTTCTGATGAGCTATCACAGGCAAAACATTCATCGAAAGATTCTGGCAGGAGGCAGACATCAATTAAGAAACATGAAGGCAATAATGATGCAGGAGGTGATTCTGAGAGTTCCCTTGGTCATTTGGAATTGAGGGACTCAAAACAGAAGGATGCAAAGAGAGATTCAACATCTGTAGATTATGATACTGAAGGCTCTTCGGAGAATGATGCAAGATCTAGGAAAAGAAAGTCTAGGAGGAGAATAAAATTGCAGAGCAATAATGTAAATTCCGATTCAGATCATTCTTCCCCAGATAGTAATAGTAGGAGGGGTAATAAAGGAAGAAGGCTGTCAAAGTCTCGCTCTAAAGGTGGAAATTATATTGCTGCTGATGATTGTGCTGAAGGCAATACCGAGTGGGCATCAAAGGAACTATTGGAGTTTGTTAAGCACATGAGAAATGGCAACCAATCTGTCTTAACTCAGTTTGATGTACAGGATCTACTACTAAAATATATTAAAAGAAATAAACTCCGCGATCCACGCCGTCAGAGCAAAATTATATGTGATTCTATGCTGCAGAAGATCTTTGGCAAATCACGAGTTGACCATTATGAGATGTTGAAGCTGCTTGAATCACACTTATTTTTAAAGGATATTGCTGATAATCAAGGAAGTGCTGAAACAGAAATGAGGCAACTGGATGGTGATGATGACACTGATTCAGTACAGGAAGGTAGAAAAAGAAGAGGGGGAAAACAATATAAAAGAGGAGAAGAAAAGAGGCCTCGGTCAATCCTTGATGACGATGCTGCTATTGATATGCATAACATTAACTTAATTTTCCTACGCCGTAATTTAGTGGAAGCACTTCTGAAAAAACCCGAGATATTCCATGACAAAGTTGTTGGGTCTTTTGTCCGAATAAGAATTCCCTGCAGAGGGCCGAATCAGGACAATTACAGGCTGGTGCAGATAATTGGTACAGAGTACTACATTTCATGAGGATGATTCTTGTTTTAAAATATATATATCTGTTCATAGTATAAAGTATGTGAGATTGTTTCTTCTAGGTACGAGCAAAGAAGCTGAATCGTATAAAGTGGGTAAAAGAACAACAAATGTGATGCTACAGATCTTGAATTTGGACAGGATGGAGACCATATCAATGGATTTAGTTTCAAATCAAGATTTTTCTGAGGTCATAATTAAAAGCATTTTTTCTGATTTTCAGTTAATCTTGTTTCTTTATTTCTGATGGACAATGGAAAAAACAAGCCATTTTCTCATCCTGCATGTGAAAAGCTTGACATAGGGCAATGATGCATTGATCCTTGCCCTTTTGTGGAACATTTCCTTCCTTAAAATGTAGAGAAGGGGTAACAAATTCAACATTTCCACTTGATCAACCCTCTCCGGAACCTGTGTATTTGTATTTTACCCTTTTTCTGATCGTAATATTTTTTTTTTTTCACAAATTCTTGTTTAAGACTGGCATATCCGTCTTAAACTTAAAATGGGTTAAATAGGATACATGAGACAAACCAGAATGTCTAGAAACTAGCAAAAAGCTTGTCCCACCTATCTAAGTAGGGTGCTCTTTGACCCGTTTTAACTTAAGAGGGATATGTCCGTCTTAAGAACAAGTGTAATATTTTAAATATGATAGTCTCCGCAAACTGCTGTTCTGCTTGTTAACAATTTTCACTTGTTTTGACAGTGAAAAATGTCAAAAAAAAAATGAACATGTTGATGTAACTACTAGATTTCTATGTGATCGATATGCTTTTGTGGACATGCAAAAAGCTATCTTTGTTTTTTCTCTAACTACAGATAGAATAATTCTCACTGCAGTTTCTCACTTCATAATATTGAGCTAGTTGACACGGATCTATTGTAGGCTTACAATGTATGCCATCTGAAATTGTCTTGATGTGGCCGTGGCTGTACATTCATGAAATGAATATTTGTATATTATTCCTGAAATTTAAGTGGCTGTATTCTGTTATGATTGTGGAGTAAGTTGGTCGGGAATGCAACTTGATTACAATGGAAATTCTATCTTTCTGTATTCTGTTATGTAGGAGGAATGTAAGCGGCTACGTCAGAGTGTCAAATGTGCACTTATCAAACAGATGACTGTGGTAAGGAAATTGTTATCAAGTCGAGAGCTCACCTGGATTGGCTATTTATGATTTTATGATGCTGAGATGAATGTGCTCTTACAGGGTGACATTATGAAAAAAGCCAGGGAACTTCAGGAAGCTAGAGTAGTTGATGTAAGATATTTTTCCCCCTCGGTCGACTGTAGTAAGTAAATATTTTCTTTGGAGGGCCGTGCCTCTGTAGCTGTGTTGTTGACTTATTACCAATTTTCAAATGAACAACTAGCTATGAGCTGGACGCTTTTTCAGTGCTTTGGCTTTCTAGTTGTCGAAAGAGGGTAAAGGAAAACCATGTTCATACATTGCTCCTGAACTAGCAAGGAAATTGGTTATGACCTGACCTGCCTTTATTGATTGCTTCATGATATTCATTACTCATTTTCTGATGCTTTGTTAATGTGCAAGGCTTCAAGATATATATGGTTCTTTCATCATGTATTTTGTTCCATAGAAGTTAAGGGATTTGAGTTCAGTCATTCTTTTTTCCGTTTTATACTTTTAATGCATTGTTCCTAAATCGATATGACTGAGTCTCCCTTCCATTCTTCTACTTCCCCTTCCCCCAGTCATAGTTATGCAATTTGACAGTGTGCTTCTGTTGGCGATCATGAGATCCATTTTGGCTTATGGCTGGTTTCTGTCTTTCTCGTCACTTGTGCCTCTTTCTCCTAGGGTTTCAATTCCTTGAGCTAACCGGTAGCTTTTAATGACCCTTTCAGTGGTTTGAAGCAGAAATAAGGAGGCTTACTCATCTTCGTGATCGAGCTAGTGAGAAAGGGCGTAAAAAAGAATATCCTTTTTGTCATTGACCAAAGATGGTAATGTCTGATTTGCACATTTTGTGGCTGTGAAAGTTGTTTTGCTATGTTGGGTCTCTATGGGTATACTTTTTCTAGAGTTGAATGGCATTCATTCTTCCCGATGCACACTGTCAGGTATATTCTAAGTTCTATTGTGTCATTTGTGTGTAGATCCTATAGTCAGAAAAAATCTACCTTGTAAACTTGACTCGAAATAGCGGTAACTGTTTTCACTTTTTTTGTGTGCATTTAAAATTGCATTCAATTTTTATACCGTTTTACTTTTTCTAGAGGATTGTAAATCTTCATAATCACGTAGTATTTTCTGGTACTGGCAGTGGAACATTTTTCAATGGAATGTAATTTATGCTGTTGAAAATCGAAATAAGATATGGCCTTGGAATTCATCAGCTGTAAGGGTTGGTCTTGTTAGGGATTGATGGGACCTAGTATGTAATGAAGCAACGTGGTTTAGCCGTTTAGACGAAGGATCGTAGTATGAATATGGTACCTTTAGTCGTCCTCCAATAATTCGTCCTCCAATAATTCTACCGTCTACAAATTCTAATAAATACTCCTTTCCTGTAGTCCAACGAGTAAACTCGTTGGCTTTTTTCATCTCGATAAAAAGTCAAATGGGGCTTATTCGATGAAATAGAGGGAGTAGAATTATCACTCCATGTCTCCATATTTAACCAAATTAAGGGAACAAGTGTAGTTGAGTGGTTTACCCTTGCTCTGACTTTTCGCTTGAGTACAAAATATAATTCTTAACTTGGCTATACACTCAGAGAATGTGTAGAAAAATTGCAGCTTTTCAAAACACCTGAAGAACGCCAGCGAAGGTTAGATGAAATTCCGAAAGTACATGCAGATTTGAAAACGGATTCAAGTAGCGAGTCTGAAGATGAAATGGACAGTCCTAGACTAGGTTTGTTCTGTCTGCTAGCTATAAACAAGACTTCTGCAATCACCATTATTTATGAAATTGGTTCTTTCCAAAATAAATACGGAGTATATTAGAATGCTAAATATATAAATCGTCTGTCTCTTTTCATGCAGTTACTGATACAAGGCAAAGAAAAACTGGATTCAAAAGAAAGGGTAGGGACTATTTGTCCTCACGTGCTTCTGGTGATTCCTGGAGTGCTAATGCAAGATCTCCAAACCAATTACCAGAAGCAAACAGGACTTCGTTAGGCAAAGGTTTTCAAGTGCGAAGGGAGGACTCATCTTTCACCTCTCCAACTCGTGAACGTACTTTGACTAATGGGATAGACAAGGAAACACCTATGTCAAACAGTTTGGAAAACCCAAGGTTGACTTCTGAGTCGAGGATACAAACTGATCCGCCTGTTGCTACTACGTTGGAATCTCCTCGTATAGCTAGTGTGGCAGGTCAAACAGATTCAAAAGTCAACGAGACTGAAAAAATGTGGCATTACCGAGATCCAACTGGAAAGGTTCAAGGGCCCTTCTCCATAACTCAGCTTCGTAAATGGAGTATCGGCGGGTTTTTTCCACCTGAATTGAGA
Source organism: Silene vulgaris (assembly GCA_036897335.1). Taxonomy (NCBI): domain Eukaryota; kingdom Viridiplantae; phylum Streptophyta; class Magnoliopsida; order Caryophyllales; family Caryophyllaceae; genus Silene; species Silene vulgaris. The sequence goes on from JAYMSF010002505.1 coordinate 9,693, forward strand.
GTATGGAAGATCTCACAAAGTGAAAGTGATTCTAGCCTTCTAACCAACATTTTGACCGGAAAGTTTGACGAGGAAGTGCCTTCCGTAGGACCAATTGTAACTGTTGGGTCATCAGTAAAGAATGAGTCGTCTACAATCTCATTAAATGCCCACAGTTCTGGGACTGGTTTCCATCCTCCAACACCTGTTAGAAGCTCTTTCCAATCTTCTAGTCAAGTACGAGGAGGAATAGAAAGATTACCTTCTACTCCAACATGTCCTTCGGACCCTAGGTCAAATGTGTCTTTGGGTATCACAAACAGCCTACAAATAGTCTCAAAGTCACCGGCAAAGACAGGAAATCAACCATTGACTGCGGCTAATTCCATGATGAGCCAATCAAATTCAGGACAAAGCTTATCAATTGTCACACAGCCTTACACCGAGCAAAATCCTTCTGTCAATGCTCATAACCGGTCAGTTGTGGCAAGACCGGAAATTATGAAAGGCAGCATGGTACCAAACAATC
>JAYMSF010002506.1:0-10199 GCA_036897335.1 Silene vulgaris
TTTTGAGTAATTTTTACGGGGTTGTAATTTGGAAGTATCGTGAACTCGTACAAGATGGTTGATCCAAACACAGTGAGAAACATTATCGGCATTATTGGTATGTCCCATAATCATTAGAAAAAAAATTGTGGTGGAATTTTTCATAAGTGAAAATTATGATTTTGTATTTATCAAATTATCAATGATTGAGCTCTAGTAAAATGTTTCATAATAAACTCTAATGTCACCTAACTAAATTAAATTGTTGTTATTATTTCAGGAAATGTCATATCATTTGGGCTATTTTTGTCTCCGGTGTAAGAGTTTCTCTGATACTAAACTTATACTTCGTTCAGTCATTTGTTTACGATTGTTTAAAATACCCTTGAAAAAGAATAAAAAAAACTGAGAAAATGATTGAGTGAAGTGATCGCTAAATAAATATGATTCGAAACGCTAATTTTTCACATTTATCGCAGGCCAACATTTATGCGAATAATCAAGAATAAATCAGTAGAACAATTCAAGGCAGATCCATACATTGCCACAATACTAAATTGTGCAATGTGGGTATTATATGGTCTACCTTTTGTTCATCCAAATAACCTTCTTGTGGTAACAATCAACGGCATTGGATTAGGCATTGAGATCGTCTATGTTACCATCTTTCTTATTTACTCCTCTTGGGGTAAAAGGGTAAGTATGTCCTTCGATTTTAGTAATTTTTGTATGAGACCGTCTTAGTCACAAGTACAACCGTCTAAATTCTTAGATGTTAAATAGTGTTAATTATATGGACAATTATCTCGTCTCACATACAAGAACGTCTCATGTTTCACATTTTTTTTTTGCAGAAAAAGATCGCGCTAGCTTTGATAGTCGAGGCCGCATTTTTCTTGGCGGTTTTCTTTATCACTACTGAGGCATTGCATACTATCAAAATAAGGACAATATTTGTGGGTGCCTTGTGTGTCGCGTTCAATGTTATCATGTACTTCTCACCTTTAACTGTTATGGTATGTGTTTTCTTTTTTCTCTTATCAATATCGACCTCTTTCGATCATAAAAGAAATTTGACTTTGCTCTACATACTCGATTTATAATCGTTTGAGTTGAATAGTGTGCCACAACGACAACAAAGTATATAAGCTTTCATGTATCGAGTTATCGAGAGTGATTTGTTCTTGTGATTTGGCAGAGAATGGTGATCAAGACCAAGAGTGTGAAATACATGCCCTTTTGGTTATCAATTGCAAACTTCCTAAATGGAGCTTGTTGGACAGCCTATGCATGCATCAAATTTGATCCATGGATGGTGGTAAGTGTTCTCAACCAATGTCGGATAGACGTATACGATTTCTGTTTCGCTCATTTGTTTACCTTAAAAGAAAAGGCAAACAATTGAATGAGACAGAGACAACATCTCGTATCTACTTGTTTAATTCATCAAGAGACGATACCTAAACTTGCTTATACATTTGTGTTAATAGATACCAAATGGGTTAGGAACCTTATCAGGAGTAATTCAATTGTTATTGTTCGCCCTCTACTACAAAAGTACCGATTGGGGTGAACCAAAGGCAACTGAGCTCACCGGCATACCTTGAACTTCCACTTCTTTCGCGATTTTATATCTCCATAAGTGTCTCTTAATTGACACACCTACAAAATTGATGAAAAATCATGCAAGCTCCACGAGAGTCTGATAATGAAGTGATCGACAGACTGAAAAATCAAAAAGAAGTGGTTCTATCGTCTACATAATGAAGTGATCTGATAAGCTTTTCGGACCTACAGCGCTATAGTCGATGTTGGTCCTTAGCTGCGGGCATAATAAAATTATTGGTAAAAGTTTCTTGGCCGTGTGCCACAATAAAATTATTGGAAAAAGAGATTTAAGTTCTAATAAGTTTGTTGCGAACTTGTCGTATGATGTATGTCTGTTAAAAATGACTTAATATTTCATGTCCAGAAACGACTAATTTGAAACAAAAACCATGACCAGACCAGACCAGACCAATAACGAGAACACAAAAACATTAAATGACATGGCAATCGGACATTTGGGAACCGAACATGTAATTACCTGATCCAAATGACCCGTCTGCCATGTCGATTCATAAGTTGGCAACAAGATGTTTCAGTTTCTTTTAAAGTTTTCTATAAAATACAAGAATGTAGGATGTCAAGCACAAATGCACAATGGTAAAAAGAGGAAGGAGCCATAGATTCATAGAAAAATCAGGAGAAACTGATTTTACAACGGTAACAATCAATAGTTAAAATGTAATGTCCCATGGTTTAGCTTCTCATAGCTCAACTTCTCACCATAATTACAAGATTAACGATATCTTCACCCAAAAGCCAAAGCAATTACCGAGTGTGAGGAGGTGTTCAAGGCCCTCGACGTCTCTGAAAGCAGAAGCAACTTTGTTGCTGGTCAGGGGGGATCATTCCGCCTCCTTTGGAGGTGTCTATGGCTTCCAACAACGTAACTACCTCATCCATTTCGGGGCGTCTATCGGGATTCGCATCCCAACATTTCTTCATAACGTTAGCCAGGGAACTTGGGCAACATCTTGGTATTTCTGGCCTTAAGTTCTGTGATTCCAAGATGAGAGTTAAGTCCAGAAAAAGAATCCATTGACCCATACGGTTTTCTAGTATGAGAGAGCGTTCCGCAAAAGATCAATCGATTAACCCATACAGTAAGTCATTTATTGGAAAACTCGCTATTTACCCACGAACCCACAAATAATCTAGAAAGTAAAATAACCACCACCCTATTATATGGACCCGCCACCTCTTGATAATCTCATCATAAGACCGCCTCGAGATAAATTAATGATGAATACAAACGCAAAATGGTGGTTCTAATGTTAAGAGTCTCATACAAGACTCACAACAAAAATGTAAGTGTAAATTAATGATAAAATACAAGGTTTTAAGGAAAATGTGAATATACCTGACGAACCACAGCGGAAGTAACCTCCGCGAAACTGAGGTCGGGATAGGGCATGTCACAACAATATATCTCCCATAAACAGATGCCAAAACTGTATACATCACACTTTCTGTTGTACGGATCGCCATTTAAAACCTGAAAATTCAATTTTACAATAATTCCCTTCAGGTCATTATGCCGGTCAAAACTAAAGCAAAACAGCTAAAAGTTCAGAGATCTTTTTTTTCCAGATTTTTAGTATTTTCCAAGTTAATAATGAGGTACAAAGGCGAATACAAGAAGAGACCATCAGATATAATTTCTTTATGTAAACCTAAACGCTAGTGGTAATCCCGCTGGCGCTGGATGTGTTTCTTGTCGTTGTACGCTAGCGCTGCGGTAACAAGGAAACCATGCAAGCAAACAAAATTTTCATAATTTCAGCGATTCCTTCCAAATTGAACACCATTTCCAGAACTCTTCAGAGGTTTGCGAATCATAGCTCTTTGTAACAAATTGCACCGACTAAAATGTAACAAATGAAAAGGGACGGGGGAACACACCTCAGGGGCCATATAACCAAGAGTACCAGTCTCCCCGGTCATGTCACTAGGATTCGAAGCCTCAACTCGTGCAACACCAAAATCAGCTATTTTAAGAGTACGCGATTTGTCAAGTAGCATGTTTTCTGTCTTCACATCTCTGTGAACAATTTTCTCTGCATGGAGATAGCTCAAACTGCAGAACATAATGAAGTAGGTCGGACGTGATTTATCAAATACAGAAAAAACTTAAATGAGACGGTCTAGCATGTAAGACCAGCCCATTAATTCTATAGTTAAGGAATACGAAAGATTTGGCTTCGCCTACCACATGAGACAATCTCGTACAAGACTCAATTAATAAAATTCCAGACAGTCAGACACTAGTTTCAGAACCATATTTAAGGGCAAAAAAAATACTAGAAAGGAAACATGTAACTCGATTGTATTTTTTTATTACCCTCTAGCAAGATCAAGTGCCAATTGGACGACAACCTTGAAAGCAAGTTTCCTTCTTCGATTCTTAATTAGGTAATTCTTTAGTGCACCTCCAGGAAGGTATTCCACAACAACACAGCAGATATTAGTTGGCATGCTGATAAGACCAGTTTCAGTTTGTATTTGTAGCCCTGATGCTCCCATCTTTGCCCCAATAAACTGTAGTATAAGTAAAAACCATTAGTAAATAAGGGTTCCGGCAATACTGTCACAATGCATGCATTAGATATTAGCAGATGCCTTTCCTGAAATCTAAAACCACAATGAAGTCCACTACAATTTCATTATATGCAAGAGCAATAATGGTGCATATATTCCAGACACACTCAAGTACATGGAAAAACAAAATTAGGGCTTATAGAGTCGTTCCTTGTCCAGGTCAAAGCATCTTAAATCGAAGGTTAGAACCTTGCTGCTACATTTGACAAAATGTAATGAGGTAATCTCAGTGCTGAAAGCAAAGGTCGCCACATATACTCTGTCAGCCTTCTCTATCCTAAGTAGATAGCAGCAAACAAATATATACACAATGACCGTTACTACTAGTTGTTACAAAACCTAACGTAATGTTACTCCTTCCGACAAGCAACCAGATTCCAGTACATAGGCCGAGCAGGTATCATGCATCTATAACAAGGTTTCATACATAACAAGTAAAGTGCACATAGTAAGACTGCCGCCAATCAACCTAATGTAATGTTACTCCGTCCGACAACTCCAGCTAAAAGAAATAGACGGGTGAAAAGCACGCAGATTCCATTTCTGGTACATAAGCCGAGCAAGTATCATGCATCTAATAAAAGGCTTCGTACATAACAAGTACAGTGCACATAGTAAGACTTCGGCCAATCAACCTAATGTAATGTTACTCCGTCTGATAACTCCAGCTAAAGAATTTGACGGTTGAAAAGCACGCAGATTCCATTTCTGGTACATAAGCCGAGAAGGTAAGATGCATTTATAAAAAGGTTTCGTACATAACAAGTAAGTGCACATAGTAAAACTGACGCCAATCCCACAGGCCACAACTGATGCCCTAAATCAATGACAGAGTAGAAGACTTTGACAAAATGGTCGGACATATGAGACCAATGACCCAAGAGGCTGTGACAAATGATTACCAAAACAAACATGTGTAACATATGAGTATTACTTATCCTCAAAAGCACGAAAGCCTTCTCTATTTTTAAGAAACCTAGGTCAGTAGCATCAACCTAGTCAACACTTGGCAAGCAAATGATAGTTTCCATGACCTTAGAACCAGCTAGAATCTAACAGTGTATGGACACAACTCCTACAGTTTCTATTCCTAATGCAGTGAAAGTCTCACTATTCTTTGGTGGTGTGATTGTTGTCCATGTCCGCATACAAGACTTGAAATCAAGTCATCAACTTCATGCAATACACAGACTTAAATTTCTAGACACGTAGCTAGATGATTCCGTTTCATCAGCATTATTAGAATTTCCATGTTTAAGAGCACACTAGTTCACCTACACACGACACATAGTTTCCGAAATCAACATTTCAGTAAATGCAACTTGAGTAAACTCAGAGGAAGAAATCACTCCTTCAATTGTATTAAATAGTAACCCCCTCCCCCACATATACCGCTAGAATCAGAATTAAGTAAGAAAACCAAGATTTCAACAATTTACTATTTATTTCTGACTGCATTGAAGCTGTGCTACTAATATTTCCCTTTTGTAGTAATTCCCGCAAATACATAACATCAAGGTAGGAAGCCTAAGAAAGAAACCAAATAGAGCATAATAACCTTAGTCACATTTGGATGGTTAAGCTTGTGCCACACTGCAACTTCCTGTGTAAAGGCCGCTCGGAGTGAAGCTATCTCAGAGGCCGTTCTTTGACCTTCCTCTCCCCAATCCAGCAGCTTAACTGTATAACAGGAAGTTAGGTTGAATTTTAACATTCTCGGAATCAATAGTTCACAAAGAAGAATTCAATGCATGCACATGAACAGGTAGCTTTGAATTCCATCATACCTATACAAGAACAATACTAATAAATCCGATATATCAACTTTCATTTAAAGATATTGCATGACCAAGTGGGGTTACAATGTATCAGTCCGAAGTTTGTATTTATTTCCAAGAAATGCTTTTTTTATGAATGTTCTCCATCATGTCACAGCTTGGATCACATGAAAGGTTGAAAATATCATCAACCAGTCTATTGTCAACCACAACTTCAACTTATACCCGTGCTTCGAATCACAGAATTATTTTCAGAATCGCCAATCACCATCATTTTAATCCCAGCCGTAACCAATCAAAATCCAACCTACATTACTACTACCTAGCAAATCAATTCGCGTATGTCACCTAGCTTAGCCAGTAAAGTCATGACCTCATGACCTAGGTTTAAATCCCGTTAGCAACAAATTTGCCCTTGTGACTCCCTTTACACCAGCAAAAAAAGTAGCAAATCAATCCAAACAAGAGCATTAAGTAAAAAAGCATGAAATGGAAATGGCATCTTCACTAAAGAGCCCATGAAGATCACAAAGTCTCATTAAACACTGTCTTTCGACATTTTTCCATGCTAAGTGCTTCACTTAATAACTATAGCAACTATGTTGTAAGATTAAGACGGTCTTAAACAAAACCGACTCCATAAAAACAGTTGAAACAAAATAAAGCCAAGGTTTCTACAGGACCACAGCTAATGCCTAATCCTAAATGGACCGACCAAATCTTGGTGGACCTTAAACAAATACAGAAAGCAAATTCAGCATCTTCTTCTTCTAAATCAATCAAAATCCCTCCATTATTGACACTAGCTTGAATTCATGTCTAACTAAACAACCCCACTAACAATTCCAGATTCAAGACGGTTGTAAGCGTGAAACAGATCTAAAACAACTAAAATAAAACCGTTTTACAAGAGACTTACTTACGAATAAATTAAGTGACAAGTGTAATAAAACTAAAATGACAAGTGGGTGATACAGAAATCTCACCAGCAACATCAAGACCATCATAAATACCACGATGAACGGTCCCAAAAGTGCCACGTGCAATAACAGTTTTGATGATAAGTTTAGAAGAATCAATCTCCCATTCATGTCTACTACCATTATTTTGAGGACTATTATTATTATTATTATTATCACCAATTAATTCATCTTTTTTCTTTTTCTCCATTGTTAAAGCTCTATTAAGATGTCTTTCAAGCTGTTCATCTAAACTCTTTAGATCAATCTGATCTGCTCTCACAAACCCACCACCACTTTCGCCACCTTCCTTCATTTTTCGTGTCGAATCGAATACAAACAAAGAAAAGTTCCTTATAAAGATTCAATCTTTTTGGGTTTTGGGTGAAGAATCATTAATGGGTATGTGGTAAAACCTAGTAAAAACACAAAAAGATTGAATCTTTGGGTGAAGATGGTGAAATGTTTGATGGGTTTTGGGAAATTAAGTGAAAAAAACAAGAAAAATGTAAACTTTTTGGGATGAATTAAATGGGAATGAAGGAGGGAATGGTGAGTGAATGAATGAATGGTAGGGTGTTTCTCTCACTAAGTTTAAAGAGGGAGTTTGTGTCTAAGAAGAGCATGTGAGCACATGGAGAGTGCCAGAAATTTGACTTGATGTCGTTTTTAGACTCACAACTCACAAGCATGCCTTTTAGTCTTCTTCACTTCTTGAGTTATCTCATTGCAAAAAGTCTTGCCGAAGACGGGTCGGATCTTGCAACGGATCATTTGTGAGAGGAAATGGGTAGAGGGGACAAGGTGGGCACCCGCCATGTGCTCCCCCACTCACATCTCATGGGTATTTGGTGAGAGGAAATGGTATCCGTCTTCATTTGTGACGGATATGGTGTGTCTTCACTGAGATTTTGTGATCTCATTGACTCATTTATTATTGCCTTCTTTCTAGATTTTCATTATTTTTCCTTTCATTTTATATGGGCAAATAATAATTTACTCTATTGGTTATAGACCTGGTAAAACTGTCTTGATCTGAATGATTTGACCTGATAAAGTTGACCGGAGAAGTGAAATTTGTCTGGTTATGACTCAAAACTCAAATTAACTCGGTTTGATTAGGGCTTGACCTGAACTTTGATTGACTCAAAACCACCCGACCCTTAGTTGGCTCGATTCGAAGTGACCTAGAATGACCGAAGAATACAATTTAGGGGGTGTTTGGTTTGAGTTATTGGAATGGATTTTGGTTATTTTAGCCCCTTGGAATGGAGTTAGATACCTCATAATAGGTTTGTAACTCTGTTTCAGTGCATTGGAATCCTATACCCGCATCTCCACCGAGATTTTAAACTCCATTTCTTTACTCCACAATCTTAAGATGAACCAAACACCATTATATGATACGAGATTCGAAATCCATACCTCCATAGTATTACATTGAATTTCATTTCATTCCGACCTTTTGAACCAAACGACCCCTAACTCATATTGATATTATCAACACCATTATAAAGGGTTTATTGGTTGGAACAACCAGCAATTCATAATAAATAACTAATTTGGTAAGATATTATTTGTAAGTCACATCAGTACTAATTAAAGTGTTTTAACCATTGATTCGACCCAAAATGAGCCATACCTTGACAAACTAAAATTGACTTGACTCGAAGTAACCCAAAATGAACCCGATAACTTACATCTTAAACTGACTCAAAACCTGATATGACCGACCCGATCCGCCCTAAAATGAAATGTGTGGCTGACCCGAAATGACTTAGCCCAAACCCGACTCAATTGACCATTTAACAGTTGCCGCCTCTGAATGGAAAAAAAAAATGAAAAACAATCAAATGTTCAACATAGCACTCAAATTGATACACATTTTTACCATTTTCAATAGTCAATTAGAACTTGAGCACCGATTTTCTATCCCATTTTCGTGTTTTATATTTTGTGTTTATTACTTCTTTTTTAGATAAAATCATTTTCAGTAACTAGATTATGGAGATTATACTCTCTCAATATCAATTATATTGTCCATATCTCCGTTTTAGGAAAGTTGTGAGAAAAGTGGCCAGACTATAATTTTACACTTTTACCCCTTGAATCAGACAATGGTGACAATGTTATTGTGATGGATGAAGTGATAGTTTATTATCAAAGGGTAATAGTTGATGTTTACTCAATTTAGAAATGGGATAATCAATTGGGGATAAATTTAGAGGGAAGAAACTTGGAAGGGCTATAAAAATTGAATGAGAGGGCTAGCCGGCCAGGTAAATACCTTTTAGAGTTCATGGCAAGTTATAATTCACGTGATTTGGGGGTAATTAAGCAACTTATTCGTTTTGCAATTCACATAAATTGAAATTCCTGTGTTTTTTAGAGTGCAATCAAACGACGACTCTTAATGAAGTCGAATGTTATAATTAAAGCTGTCCGATGTATACGCATACAAAATTTTCCTCCACACCGCCTATACAATAACTGTTTTTTGTGATTACATATTATTAGATATATCTAAATCTAACAACCATGATGCATACACAAGAAGACTTTCGGAAAACACCAACACAATCATTTACTCAAATATATTGTTGTGAAGCATCTTAGGAATCACACACATTGATGATAGTGATCACAAATGATCTAAAATCAATAAATAAAGTTGTGTATCACTTCATTGTTAAAACCCTCATGGTAAATGTAGAGGGATTACACTTTTATGTGTCCAATCATGCATTCATGTGATACAAAAGAAGTTGAAATACCTCATTATTTAGGATGAAATTTAACTATAATACTAAAAAACACCCAAGTGAGAAAACCAATTCAAGTCATCACATTATGTCATCAAAATTGATTTAGTCAAATTTCATGACATTAAATTGGAATGACTTTTTAATCACTAAAAACGATTTGAACTGTCTTTTTAGTTGGTAAAAAGTCGTATTTTACTTTAAATCATCTTTGTTTAGACTTGAAACATAAGTAGTACCGCGTGTAGTAGTAGATGTTTCCAATTAACCCATCGATATACCTCCAACCAACTTAAAACAACTGTTAGTTTTTGCAATTTAGATCCTCTCAATTTCTTCTTCTCTCAATTTTCTTCCATTTTCTTTCAACGGTCAGATTATATTTCAGAACGATCTAAGACTATGTACAACAATGAATCAAATTTTTCCATCATCTTACCCTCTTTCATCATTTCTCACTCATCCACCTCAACTTTTAACCTTCACCAAATATCATTCATTTGTTCTCTACAACAATG
>JAYMSF010002507.1:0-10199 GCA_036897335.1 Silene vulgaris
TTTCATTATTTAACTCTATTCCTTAATTCTCGTGCCCCTACCCAAATGGGACATTAGTTATGGGTAGGAGGGAGTATATTCAATAGTTATTATAGGTAAATATTATTTTAACTTTGATTTTAGACATACATATAACAAAAGATCGTAAAAACATGTGGCCATGAACCAAGAGGTCGTGGTTTCAAGCCCTATCAACAACATTTTGGAAATTTACTAGAATAAGTAACAACTTAACTACACATGTAAAATTATTAACCTAACCGTAAACTAACCACCTAAAGTTAAGTCACAAATGCCATGTGTCACACTCTAATTGAATGTGTATGAAAATTATCATACACCTCGTGTATCTGTAGCCTTTTTGCTGATAGACCTATTTATAAGGTTATCAGGTTTACCCTTACCTGAAGTAGAGGCAAGAAAATTGAGAATCAATAGGACGTCAGGACTCAGGACTCAGGACTGAGGAGTTTAGGACCCATTCCGATTTGGCCCGACAGGAAACCAAATCGGGTAATTATAAACCACCGTACACTGTACACATCAGTATTACATCGCCTCCACACGCCTACTAAATTATGTAGCCCCCACGCTGACGTTGTTGATATGGCCCACCACAATGATCATTGATCAAGGTGGACAGATGCTCAAATTAAATAATTATTTAATCTTTCACTAAACGACAATCGACAATGGTTTCTCCTTTTTTGGAAGACTTGGTTTTACACTTTTACCACCATTATTAGATGAGTATGATGGGTTGCTTTGTGACGATCACAAGCTTTACATAGTCGCATTATAATAACGGAGGAGAGGTTTTGAACTTGAGACTTAGAGCATGTTTGACCTAATTTGCTTAAAATGAGTTTCTATTTTTTCAGTTTAATTTTTCAAAAGTAGTTTTCAAGAAATAGAAACATCAAATTGATGCTTCTATTTTTATGGGCAAAAACATGCTATATGAGTTTTTGAGAATTTACTATTAGCTTTTAGATTTATGATATGTTTGGCCAAAAACTGTTTTTAAGTAAAAAAAACACTTTGAAAATCAAGGCCAAACACGCACTTACTATACATAATACCTCCATTTTAAGTATTAAACTAAGACATTTTTGGTTACAAGTTGGAAAAAATCACAATCTTATAATAAAAAGTGTCTTAGTTTAGTAAAAGATAAACTGGACCGGTAAGTATATAACTTTGACTCGTCTAGAGGTGGACAATGGACTGGGCGGACTGCCTATTTCTGGCCCTGGCCCGACACTTAAAAGGGGGCGGGCTGGGGCGGGCTCTATAATGTCTGGCCCAGGCCCGGCCCACATAGGTTTTTTTTAATGCTTTTAGCGGGCTGGGCACAAAAAAATGGGGCATTGGCCCGGCCCGGTTGGAGGGGCGGGCTGGGCTGGCACTGGACTGGGAATATATGGCCCGTATGGGTGGGCCGGGCCGGGCCGAGCTAGCCCGCGTCGTTGTCCACCTCTAGACTCGTCTTCTAGCTCTCAGTAGACCGAGACATGTAATACCCAAGGTTTATTTGAACTCAAGTTATTAGTGAACATACATTCTGACTCAACTCTTATTGACTAACTCGAACTCAACCGCACCTTCCCGTTTCACTAGAGTATATGAAATGAAAATAGACTTCATACAGTCCTCATTCCGAATATTTTTTAAGTCAAGAAATTTCAATTAGACATGTAAAAATGAAAATAGCTCCATCCATATACTTCCCTTCTGAATCTCTAATACCCTATCGTTTAACCAAGTACGGGTTAGTATTATTTTTTTTTTTTTTTTTAAAATAGCTTGAAAATCGATTAGAAAATTAAAACTTGACACAGATTTCGACAAAATCTTACAATCTCAACTTCTTCCTTCTATGCTATATTGTTCATTTAATAGTAACTATAAATATATAACTATATTACGATATATTACTATTTAGACGGTATTGAGTAAGACTAACGGACAACTTTATTTATATTTAAAAATGTGAAAGTGGACAGAGTAAGCAATGTTTGGTTTACTGACAAATAAAATTAAATAATGTTTGTTGGTATCCAGATTGAAGGGTACCACTCCTCTCCTCTACTGTATTACTGTATATATGTAGTTGGTAACTGGAGCAGTCTATAATTAATACTCAATGCAATTTAATTAATGAGTCTTCCCTTCTTCTTCTTTTACTCTTTCCCCAAACAAATCCTCAATTCCCAATAGTTCACAACTCACAACTTGCCTTCAATTAATCATCCAAATATATACGGAGTATACTAAAATAATACAGTAATTATCGTGTGAAACGGTCTGTCTACTTGTAGAAAAATCACTTCTTATACTGTATTACTGTGTGAGACCGTCTTATTCCAGAATTCGTGAAATAATAATAAAATAATACTAAAGAGAGAAGGGGATTGGAGGGTAAGGTGTTAAGGAAGAGGGGACATGCTCAATTTCAACACAACAGTTGTGAGTTGTGTGTATTCTTTCCTTCTTCAAATCCCAAAGGTGGATACTTTATCTCTCTAAATATATTCATGCTTATCTTCTTTTATTTATCTTTTCCGTTTATGTCTTCTTTTACTTTTTAGTTTTTTTACTATTTGTGGCTGCCATTATTTTTAAAAAATAATTATTGGTATTTCAAGTTTTGTACCTCTCTATTGGAATTTATGATAAATATTATGTGTTGATTGGATCAACATATGTTATGTTGTTATACTGTTTGGTGTATGCATGTGGCGGAGCCAGGATTTTTCGTTAGGGAGCGAACTATTAATGAATTAAGGTATATACTAGTACTATAAATAAAATCAGAACTTTTTCATTGGTCGACCGCCTCTGCTAGCCACCCCTAGCTCAATCAAGTGGTCATTTTGGTGAAATGAAATGATTTTTATTGGTGAAAGATTTTTGTTGGCTACTAACTTTGGGTATGATAAGAAGTATAGGCATGTTATGTTTGGTTATTTTTGTTGCTCTTTGTGGTATTGTACTATTAATATTTAATAGGTTACTTCTTTTTCTAGAAATTCCTAAATTTGGTATTGAATCTTGTTTCTTTTCCTGCTGGATTCTGTACCAGTGCTCTATTATTTTGGTTGGCTGATTTTTATTTTTTTTAGGGGGGTTGATCAACATTTCATCCAAAGTCTTGGGGTTGGGTTGGTAGGAGATATTTGTCAAATGTCACAAGGGCGATTGTGATGTTGACGGATTTCGAACCCAGGTCATGAGTACAACACGTCCACACTACCACGTCTTCATGACCTTACCAGAATACCAGGCACATATTCTGTTGTCTGTTTCACTGTTTGTACCATATTCTCCTTTGGAAAATTAGTTTCTTTTGGTCTATTTTTTTGCTTCTTCCACCGAGTAAAGAAGCAACATCAACAATGAAGCTTCGGTCCTTAAATAATTGGCTCGACTAATATGTCGATTTAATCCAGCCATATTTCTGAGGAGGGAAACAATACAATGAAGATTAGGTAAGAAAAGCATAATAAGAAAAGTGAAAAGAATTAGACAAAAAAAGAGTCAAACCCCATAATTCACATGATTCCTTTCAATTCATTGTCTTATGCCTAATGCCATATTTCTTCAATCCATATTACTTTTTGTGTCACATGTATTTGTAAGTTCCGAGACGATTTTAGGTGCACTGGTGCTTTAGCATTGCAGGCTTGCAGCCCTGTAGATAAGTATGTATGACTGGTTTATGTACTGATGCTACAAATTTTGCTTGTTTGATATGGTGCAGATAAACTTCTGCAAGAACTGGAAAAAGAGCTTTTAGTAAGGCCTTAACGAGATTCTACCCCGTGAAGGGGTAATCCATCGATCAGTCAGATTTGTGCCAGATCTTGGCTCGCTAAGAATTATCTACTGTTAAGTTAAAACCAGTTTGGTCAATGTCCCACTTGTATTCAAATCATCCCCAATGGTGGAATTCGAACGATCAGAACATGTCTGAATCTCAGTCAAAGGGTTTGAGCTTGAAAGTGAATTCTCCAACCCAATTGCACCTCAATGCAATGCCTTTGGGCTTTCAGTTACATGGTCAGGACTCGTCTTCAAGTCAATCTACTCAATCGAACCCTGATTTGACTGCTGCAGCGGGGAGCCATTCTCAGGATCTATGCTTTTCATCGGAATCTGGTATTTCATTTCTTCTCACTTAACTGCAATGGCAATTTAATGATGGTATATAAGTGCTCTCATTACTGCGATGTCTATTTCGCCCTCCATGTTTTCTTTTGGACCTACTTCCAGAATTTCCCTTCACAAAGGAAAAAAAATGAGTCGTGCTAATGGAAAACATGGAGGGTGTACTACCTCTATTCACTTGAATGCGTTTCTGTTGCTTTGAGATTGTAAATTTTTGAGATGAAGAACATACGAAGGAAGATATGAGCCGAACACTCACACAGTCACATAGGAATGTTTTTGCGGCTTATTACCTAAATGGAAATGAAGTGATTTGAATTGAGCTTCCCAATCAAAATGAACAAAGGGATTGCAACATTATCCCAATATTGATACATGATAATTTTAGTATTTACTTTCTGTCAATCTAATTTCCATTTCGTCTCATTTGTAGGACAGGAAGTCAGTGGTGGAAATAATTTAGGCGGAATGCAACCAGTTTACATGATGGGCCATCCTTGCACTGCGTGTAATACTGGTCCTACTAATTACGGCCTTACAACAGTAAGCATTGTCTTTCTTACCTTATCTCACACTATTATTTCAGAGATGGGCCCCATACCTATACTAACATATTGAGTAACGGAGAAGTCAAAATATTAAAAAAAATAATTTATCGTTGGACATGGTGCGAGACTGTCTCATACAAGAATTTCTGTCGTCCATGTGGTTGCTTATTCTGTTATCCTAATCAAGATGCTGTGTGCTGTGTTCTTGGCAGGCATGCATGCCTCATCATGGCGGCGATCCCTACTTCAACGGGTATTTGCCTGCTTATGGATCGACTCCTCTTGTATGTCTTCACAAACTGCCTGAATTGCATGTTTAGTTTTACTATTCATTGCCTGGTTTGAGAATGTTATGTTTTGCTACTCCTATAACTGCTTCGCAAAACTTCAAAAGTTGCATCGTTGCAAATAACATGCCTGGAATTTGACAATCAACTTTAGGTAGTGGCATTTAGTCCTAGTTTGTTATTTCCAGCTTGATACTATTCCGTAAACTTTGGAGGTTATTGTAATTTGTCACGGCATTAGTTACATTTATAGCGCATTAATTGAGATTAGTCTCCAAAGATCATTTTCAAGATCGAGGCTACCATTTTCAAGATCCCTCCATTGCACTCGACATATTTGAGGTCCCGCTTTCCATGTTCCACTTATGTGTTAGAGGATGGATGGTTTGGTGTGGATTGGAGGGCTAATCTTTGGATGCTATATACTTCTAGACCATTCGACTGGGAAAAAAAGTAGCAGCTATAAACTGTGTCATTGGTGCAGGCCATCACGATGTCTACGGATGCTGCAATTTAATACCACAGGCCTTGGGGCCTTGGAATCTATTATTACTAAATGAAGAGTACTACATCAAATGGCTAGGCTGTATGCATACATCTGTCCTATATAATTTCTTGTATATTGCTATATTTTACTCCATTTCCGATGCTTCCTCAGTTCCTCTAGAATGGAAGTTCCCTGGAACTGTGTTTCAGTATTTGACTAATTTCTTGTTACTACACCAGTTTCAAAGTCAGATGATGGGGGTAACCAATGCAAGAGTACCATTACCACTTGATATCTCTGAAGATGAACCCATTTACGTCAATGCTAAGCAATACCATGGAATCCTTAGAAGGCGGCAGTCGCGAGCAAAGCTAGAGGCCCAAAATAAGCTTATCAAAGCTCGGAAGGTTATTTCTTTTTTTTCCTCTTTCCTTTTCTGCGCCTCTAGTAACATTCATACACTGATTCACTTTGGTCTTGGAATCTCATGACTCCCTTTCACCCCTATTGATTCTCATGCTCCATGCATGTCATTGTTACTATCACCGTCTTATCAAATACCGGCTTTTGGGAATAAATTGTAGCAACCTAATCTCGGTCATGCACCATTAGTGCGGCCTATATATGCGTTTGTGGCAACTTTGAAAACCTTAGAGTCGTGATGTATTGTCCCGACCTTATATGAGACTGTCATAGGTAAGAGATCAATCCATTAACCCTAAAATTAAATGAAGAATACATAAAGATCTAGATTGCACATGAAATGCCGTGATGGTCTCACATGAAAGAATGTCATCAAAGACTCACTTTTACTTAGGGGCTCATGATGGTGTTCTTTATTGTTTGTGCAGCCTTATCTTCATGAGTCGAGGCATCGTCATGCTCTAAACCGGGTAAGGGGAACCGGTGGCCGATTCCTCAGCACAAAAAAGATGCAACAATCGGACTCAAATTCAGCTCAGAGCAACCACTCAAGTTCTAGCCCTAACCAATTTGGGTATGACAACGTGAACCCGTTGGGGTATGAATCCTATAATCAATCACAACGCATTGAAAGTGGGACCTCAAATATGTCGAGTGGCAACGGTTTTTACCAGCCGACAGATGGTAGGTTCTTGGGAATTTCATCTGGTGGAACCATGCAACGGAATGGCCGGGTTTATGGATAGTCCAAAATCAGCATCGTTCTCCAGTGGTCCGGTGATAGCTGAGAATGGAAGCAGCTAAGCACTGGCCAGGCAACTCATCCTTGGCTTTACGTAAATTATTATTATTATTGGGTTCTAAAATGTTTTGTGGCCCTTTATTTATTTATGAAAATATCGGACTTATTTCAGTTACTGTGTTTCCCTATGTTCTTCTAATCCTGGATTTTTGACATTGATTGTAATGTTTTGACATTCTTGGTGTGTTTCATGTTTTATTGTTGCCTTAGAAGCTAATTCTTGGAAAAATTAATGTGTGTTGCTTTAAGATTTGAGGACGCTTCCAAAATGCCTAAAAAATGTGGTGACGAATTATTCTTCGTAGTACTACTGTGGCCTGTGGGTGATCCCTTGGAGTCGATACAAGATCATCCACATCAATGGATAATGGGCATCTCTAATCTAGGGTAGAAGAAAACAAAGGGAGAGCCGTTTGTCCAGCACAACTAAGTTTTTATGAGAGACTGACGACATATTTCTATCGATTTCATTTTCACACATTTGTTCAATAATAAACAAATGAAATGAATAAATGGAATAACATTTGCCACACTAAACTATTAGAAACGGATATAATGTAATTAAAAAAAAAAATGACTCCCACATTATTGAGAGATTGACCCACAGGAGAATAGTCATAGGGACGTTTGTTAAAGTCCATTTTGCAAGGCACAGTGCATGACAGACTCGCCGATAAGTTTGAGGAGCGGTCCAATTAAAAAAATAAAAAATAAAAAGTTGATGAGCGGAGTGAATCTGAATTGAAGTGATAATTGATAAGCGAGTATAATCAAATTATACAAATTGCAGGGAGAGCAGTCACATTAGTCTTAGTATACAGTAACATACTCCACAAACTGGTATTCTTAACAAATGTAAACAACAACAAAAAACTGTGTTTTCGAACTATAATGCGTATAAGATGCATGATTCCCAATACAGCAACAATTACCCTAGTGACTAAAAGCTTAATTACCTTACACGAACTCTCAAGGTAGATGCTAAAAATTCAGTCTGGACAAAGATCCCCATGAGTACATACTGAAAGATAAATTCCAGATCACCACCCATACTTCGCATGTGTTTCAGCTTTAGTCAGAAAACCTTTGGCACGCCGTTCTGCAAGCTCTGGTTCATTTTGTCTCATATCGAAATACAAAGAGCCAATTTGATGCTTTCGTTTGTGGAGTTTCGACGGTTTACCCTTACTGGAAGCCGGCTGCAAAATAAGTACAGCAGTTAACAGGTGGTAAGTAGCATGCCAAATTACTTGATAACACAATTACAACAGCAAGTACTTTGTTTGGATGGAGGGATTTACACGAAAAGGAAGGGGGGAAGGGAGGGATAATTTCCCTTGTTTGTTTAACAAATAGGATAACAGGGAAATGGACAGCAAGAGACATGGAGAGATTCGTTTTTCCTCCACTAAGCAAACTAAATCCTATCCAACATAAAAAATATTTAAACAGAAAACTCTCCTACTTCATTCCCCTCCCCGCCCCTTTCTCTCCTTTCCCTCCTAAAAGTTTCCAACCTAGCCCCCAGTCTTGTATGAGACCGTCTCAAATGTGAGACCAATCCAAATACTAATCTATTTCTCAGTTAATTATATGGACAATCTCGTAAAAGTTTTGGTCCAATTACAAAAGATATCAGGAACCAAGGCAGTAAAAAAAGCTGAAAACCCCACTGCAAGTCCACTTTTGGCAGGGCCTGGGGGGCGGGCGCTTACGACTTACAGGAGTTTAGGATGTTAGATAATGCAGTGCAACTACTAAATATATACAAAAATAAATCACAACACATAACAGACAAGCTAGTATCACATATTCACATCACAACAGACAAGATAGTATATAACATATTAACATCACTAATCAGCCCAGTTGTTTGGTAGATTATGGTTCAGGGAAACAACGAGACACTAGCGACAAGTTTTTCTTATCATCCAATCTCTGATTTATTTTTTTTCCTGCTATGGCAGATTGGCAGGTAAGCTCCTCTCCTTACATGTAAACTGAAATTGTTAGAACTTGAAAATCAAGAAACTGGTGTCTGGTGTGATAGGGAAATAGAAAGAGTGATTATGGGGCAAAGCCATGGAGGAACCCATCGCAAAAATAAACTCCTGTTCCTGAACATACGCATGGTGGGTTGGCAATGCTTCAAGGGAGCTCCTACAAATATCAGAAGCTATGTCGCCATTGTTAGACAGTGAGTTGGCTGCGCTCCTATACAGTTCTGATGAGCTGGATTGGCACATAGTATCAAATACCCGTTATGATCGCTATACACGTCGTTGTGACCTATTTTAGTAAACTTACTAAATGAGGCCCACATGCCACAAATATGGTAGCCGTGATTCTCAAACCCTTCACAAAATGGTTGCACTACGTTTGAGCAGTTGATTAAATATCGTGGGTCAACTATGTTAGTCAGACTTCTTTAGAGGTATCCAACACGAGTGCTAGTTCTTAAAATACACAAATTACAAAAAACCGAGTTTTTAAACAATTAAATTTTGTACAGGAAATATGTTTGTGATTGAGTAAATGACATTTATGTTGATGGTATGACAAATTATTGGCAAAAGATCAACAAAAAGTGCATAAAATAAACATTTGAAAGAGGCGGATTACTGGATCAGTGCATTTTGGGGTTTTTAAGAGGTTTTTATCAGTGGTATTTTTGAAAACCGAGGTGTATCACGTAAAATTCGAAAAAAACACAAGAGTACCATGGTCCACAACGGCTGGTGTTTTGGTGAGGATGGTAGTTGATGACAGGTGGTGTGCTGAGGTTTGGGTGGCTGTCAAGATGCGAATATAGATTTAGCAATTGGATGATGTTGGTTGGGATGAGTCTCTTCACTTGTGAGCTAGTGACTACCAGTATGCAATGGAGAGAATGCTCGAGAGACTGTTGGTGGTGTAGTGAGCTCGACAGTGGCTGGTTGGTGGTGCTCTGAAGTCTGGATGGATGTAATGTGGTGGGGACTTAGAGAGCAAAGAGAGCGGGATACATAAACTATTGAGCCAGACAGCCTAATAACAAAAAATGTAAGGTATTGACCGAGACCTTACTTTTGAATGGTGAGATGCACCGTGGCAACGAGGCAAAGGCGCGCTGTTTCTACAAACAAACTTGTATTTTTGCCATAATAAAATTTCATAAAGCAATTCCCCCTTATTAGATTACAAATTAGGGATACAATGTAAAGAATAATTAATAGGGATAATGGGAAAAAGGAACGGCACAATAAAAGAACCAGAAAAAAAGAAAAAAAGAAAAAAAAATGCATTAGTAGTGAGACTCCTTTGTTGTGCTGTATGTAGAAAGAGGCAGCGCCTCATCGTGCCTTTCGCTTACACATGCCTGAGGCTCATTTTTTAAAACATAGACTAAGGGCTTGTTTGGATGGACTGATTTGGAGGGTAAGGAGAGGGAGGGAGACTGGGAGAGTAGGGGATTCAAAATCCCTTGTTTGGAATTTGGATAG
>JAYMSF010002508.1:0-10199 GCA_036897335.1 Silene vulgaris
TCCTCTGTTCTTGCAAATCTCTCTCTGTGTTTTTTGGTTATAAATCATTATTTTGCTGTGTGGCTGGAAGACGGGAGTTGATTAATAGGACTATAGTTAAAGGCCATTGGATGTTACAATGTTAGGGGGTGATTTCATATTCACATGTAGAGGCAGGTGATGGAACATCAAATTATGGGCCAGAGTGAAAATTCTGATCTATTTAATGACAAATTTGAGAAAATGCAATATCGGTGATGGCATAGTTACCTTTGTTCAGCCGGTGTATGGTGTTTCCTTTGCACGTTGATGCAAATCAGTGAAATAAGCCTTTTGTTGTGAACTTCTGTAGAGTTTGCATATTTAGACATAAAGTAATAGTTATGGTTGTTGTGGATAAAGAAGACAACATTTTTCAAATGTCTTCTTTCAACTCTCTTCAATTTTTTAATTACTTTGCTGATAATGCTGCTAGTTATGGAAATGATTGTTGCTCTATTTGTACAGTATTATTATGAATGCGTGATTTGTGATCTTGGAGGGAACCTGCTATGCTGTGAGAGCTGTCCAAGAACATACCATCTTGAATGCCTCGACCCACCCCTTAAGGTATCACTTTCTCCAACCCATGAAATGGTATGCGTATTTCATCTAGAGCAGCTCCATTTGATAGTATACATTCCCTATTTTGTAAGTTTTAGTTGCACATGTTTACAATTATACCCCACTATCTTCTCTTCTCTCTCTCTTCCCACATTTTAGTAAGTTGAGGGGTAATTTAGTGACTTTGTACTCAAACCTACATATCGTGATTTTCCTAAAACATTTTGCTAAAAGCAAATGTGCGTAATTCAATGGATTGGATGCTGTATAATTACATTTGGTTTCTTCATATTTCATCAACTCCGCCTTCAATCATGTCTAATTGTTATTTACTGCTTTGTGATTTTCAGCGAATCCCAAATGGGAAGTGGGATTGTCCAACCTGTTCAGAGAAAAATGATTCTGCTTCTCCTACTGGCCATGGAGATTTGCCGCTAAAAAAAGCGAGGACAGAGACCGCAACTGAAACGCCAAAGGCTGTAGGTGCACCATCGGCGACTATTCAAGTATCCGATTTCTTGAAAAAGTCTGTTGGGAAGAAGAGGTCATCTAGCAAAAGAAGATCTGGCTCAGCTGACAAATTGCACTCTTTAAAGAAGCTATCTGATTTAAGAATTGATCGGTCACGCTCCAAAGATGCCTCTCCTCCGAATACAACTGGTGATGGTGATAAAAAGCCTTCTACTGTTTCTGGGGACAGTCAAAAGAAATTTGATTCATCAAAAGATAGCAAGAATTCGACCCTTCCATTAGACGTCGAGTCGCCTCTTTGCCTGGATAGTGATTCTGTGCCAAATACTGAAACTGCTGAAGAACAAGATGGTTTTTTGAACCCAATTATTTCTTCTGGGAAGAATTCTGCCCCTTTGTCCGGAGTTTCTTCTGAAGGTCACAAAAGAAAACATAAGCACAACAAAAATGGAAACAAGAAAAAATCTAAGATGTCTACTAAGGAGCGTTCAGACAGTTCTCCGAAGCGCGAATTGAAAGCAGATTCTTCTTCTCCAAAGAGGAAGAAGCCACAAAAAAAACTTCGCTCTGTTCATACCAGAGTTTTTGTTTCACCACAGACTGTGTCCGAAAGGATGAAAAGTCCAGAAGCGGAGGTACGGTAGCTATCATATATGTTTTGCTATTAATGCTCTGTCCTTCATTCTTTTCTTTCCCAATTTGTTTTATATGATGCAATCCTTTGTAGTCAGTGATTTGAATTTTTCCAGTGCTGCTGCTATTGATCACCTTCAACAATGGAAGTAAAATTTTTACATGTTTCCTTGTCGATAATTGTATCTTTTCTGTGGGTCATTAAAAAGCCATTTTGTGCTAGTCTTTGACTAGTTTGGATATCTCTCATCTTGACCTATATTTGGCCTATAAAATCTATGGATCTAGGTGCTCTCCTCGAGCCTGCAATTCAGAAGTATTATGTACAATGCCATTAACTTATTTGTTTATTTGTCTATACTGCTATCTTCTAGTGTGTATGATGTCATTTGTCCTGTCGCTGATGTATTACATTCAATTTTATTTCTAAGCATCTTTTTTTCTACTTTTTTCAAGTTCAATTTTGGTTTTGATTTTTTCTAATCCATGTTAACTTCCTTTTTGGCCCAATGTCATTAATTTGGATCAAGCTTTCGTGGATGTATTACATTAAATTTAATTTCTATGCATTTTTTAACTGTATTCGAGTTCAATTTTGGTTTTGATTGTTTTTTCCTTAACTTCCTTTTTGGCCCAATGTTAAAAATTTAATAAACTGGATATGTGCTCTTACATATATCAACCATTTTTTTTTTTTTTTTTTTTAAAAATGTGCTTTACCATGTTAAACTCCGATTGGAGATATTTCCAGAACTTGAGGTTGTCAATTGAATTTGCATGCCTACTTCTGACGAGGTCATTTTTTATTTACAAGCTACAATGAGTGTCCTGTGAACAGTAATGTGTAAGGTTTTAAGTTTGGATAATTTTATCAGCCCACTCAATAGAACCTATTGGTATCTCAAGAGTTGCCTTTCATTCACTTCTGTAAATAAACAGTGGCGAAATTTGGCAATTCATAATTTTGCTAAGACAATTATGACATAATATCCTTGAAATTCTAAACATCTGATTATCTGTATTTGATGTGAAAGATCAATTAGCAAATGTCTAGAACATCTTAGTAGCTGAGAGAATGGAGAAATGTAAGGGAACTTCTGGAGTAGTTGCAACCTTGTTTCTTCTTTTTCTAGAAAGTAGTTGCAACTTGCTTTTTATCTCATTCCACCATTCTTATCGTCATATGCGATGGATTGCAATAAATGTTTCGCGCTACATATCTTTTTATTCTATTCCTATTCTTGTTTCCACGGTAATAGCTCACATTATTATGGCCCCTGCGCAAGGACGACACGCATAAATCGAGAAATGGTCCAAATTTTTTGACGCACCAGTTAGGAGGCTGGAGAACTGGGGAATAGAAAAGGTTGCTAGGGGTAGGGGGAGACCAAAATAGACATGGCTGAGAGTGATAGAGCAGGATATTAGATTTCTCGGGCTTGACGAGGGAATGGTGACGGAGAGGGCACAATGGAGAGAAATGATACATGTGGGTTTTTAGTAGTTGATGTTAATTGAAATATTTAGTGTTTTTATTTAATTTTTAAAAAAATTATTTGTTCGATTTATGACAACTTTTTACCAACAACTTTCTTATATATATTAATATACTTGGTTCACTTTTAAGGTATTATTCCGGACCCTTAAGTTTTACTTCAGTTTTCAAAATCGTTTTAATCTTTATTCTCGATTTAAACTCTTAAGTTTTTATAAAGAAATCCGGACTTTTATTTTAAAACCTATTAGTTTACCTTGACTTTTGTATTATGTTTCACTCCCCTTTTGTTTTTCACGTTTCTTTTTCTATATTTTCGCATTTTGTGGTGTGCGATCACCATGGACGGTTCTAAAGGATGATTCATGTTAGCCGACCCCAATCATTTTGGGATTAAGGCTCTGATGTTGTTGTTGTTGTAGGTGGATTTAATTGTCCTCAATATGCCTTTTTTCTTTCTCCAGTTCCAGTTCCTTCAAAAATTTATCTAGCTTCCTTTTACTGATTGTCACATCATTTGGTGTTTAAAAGCTTCCAAGCAAATCAGTGGAAGGTTCACATTGTACCGGAAAGGCTGAATCTGGCAGTGATAAGATAACATTATCTGAACAGAATTGTCATGAAGAACTTCAACAGGTTTAGGCCCCATTTTAAGACTCCTTTCAATCTTTGTTCTTTACTTCACCATCCGTCGTTTTGCTATAAACTATGTTTTGACTATGCTTCTTGTTTTAATTACTGATGTGATAGGTTGATCGAGTTTTAGGATGTAGAGTGCAATATTATGCAGAGCACACTCTTAGTCCTAAGTTCGAGGCTTCACCGACTGAGCTGTCTTCTGCTCACAAACAAATCCTGGAAAATCAGTCAAGGGAGTCAGAAGATCAAGCTGGTTCTCAGCTGTTAGAATATGACCTGAGGGGTAACTGTTTAGTGGAAAAAGTACATGTTCACAAAAGAGCTGTTTCTAATGAGTGCAACAGTGAAGATAAGGAAGCCGAGTCAGGGAGGAATGATGTCATAAATAGTAAAGACATTGGCAGTGAATCTTGTTTATTGAGCGAAACTTCTCCACTCCATGTTGCAGTAGAAGGACAAAATGTACCTTATAGTGTAGATAATAATCAAGTCCTAAAGCCTAATTTGTCTGAATCGCTGTTACCTGATGGAGAACGGACAACCCTTGAATTTTTTGTGAAATGGGTTGGAAAATCACATATTCATAATAGTTGGATTCAAGAGTCTAGGCTTAAAATTTCAGCCAAACGAAAGCTGGATAACTATAAGGCAAAGTATGGAACAGCAGCAATAAATCTATTTGAGGAACAATGGAAGGTTCCCCAGCGGGTGATTGCGATTCGAACGTCAAAAAATGGCGACACTGAAGCGTTTATCAAATGGACTGGCCTCCCTTATGATGAATGCACCTGGGAGAGGACAGATGAACCCACAATTGAGAAATCCTCACATCTAATTGATAAGTTCCGTTTACTCGAAAGCCAAACAGTGGAAAAGGATGCTGATAAGGATAATGCACCAAGGAGAAATTCTGTTCAGCAAAATGAGGTTCTTCCTTTGACTGAGCAGCCATTGGAGCTC
The DNA here is from genome assembly GCA_036897335.1 of Silene vulgaris. NCBI lineage: Eukaryota > Viridiplantae > Streptophyta > Magnoliopsida > Caryophyllales > Caryophyllaceae > Silene > Silene vulgaris. The sequence continues at coordinate 4,781 of JAYMSF010002508.1, forward strand.
AAGGGTGGTTCTCTATTTCCGCATCAACTAGAAGCTCTGAATTGGTTACGCAAATGTTGGCATCGAGCAAAAAATGTAATTCTGGCCGATGAGATGGGACTTGGAAAAACCGTTTCTGCTAGTGCCTTCCTTGCATCCTTGTACTTTGAGTTTAAAGTGAAGCTTCCTTGTCTTGTCTTGGTTCCTCTTTCAACTATGCCTAATTGGATGGCGGAGTTTAATTCTTGGGCTCCAGATTTGAATGTGGTAGAGTATCATGGGAATGTTAAAGGAAGGACTTTAATTCGTCAATATGAATGGCATGCCAGTCATCCTAATAATGTGAATAAGAGAACAGGGGCTTACAAGTTTAACGTTCTTCTAACCACTTACGAGATGGTCTTGGCTGATTCCTCCCAGTTACGAGGAATTCCATGGGAGGTTCTTATTGTTGATGAGGGCCACCGGCTCAAGAACTCGAGCAGTAAACTTTTTAGCTTGCTTAATAGCTTCTCTTTCCAGCACCGTGTACTCTTGACAGGAACTCCTCTTCAGAACAACCTAGGCGAGCTGTATAACTTACTTAATTTTTTGCAGCCAGCTTCATTCCCTTCTTTATCGGCGTTTGAGGAAAAATTTAGGGATCTGTCAACCGCTGATAGGGTGGATGAGCTGAAAAAACTTGTCGCACCTCATATGCTTAGAAGGTTGAAGAAAGATGCCATGCAAAACATTCCACCAAAGACTGAAAGAATGGTTCCTGTTGAGCTGTCCTCTATCCAAGCTGAATATTACCGTGCAATGCTCACTAAGAACTATCAAATCTTAAGGAACATTGGCAAAGGGGTCCCACAACAGTCTATGCTTAATATAGTTATGCAGCTCCGAAAGGTTTGTAATCATCCTTATCTAATCCCTGGCACAGAGCCTGAAACAGGTTCAGTTGAATTTCTTCAGGAAATGAGGATAAAGGCTTCAGCCAAGCTCACTCTCTTGCATTCAATGCTCAAATTGTTACACAAAGAAGGTCATAGAGTTCTGATATTTTCACAAATGACAAAGCTTCTAGATATTCTAGAAGATTACCTGACTGTTGAATTTGGATCAAAAACATTTGAGAGAGTAGATGGTTCTGTTTCCGTTGCTGATCGCCAAACGGCAATTGCTCGCTTCAATCAAGACAAGAGTCGATTTGTTTTTCTGCTTTCAACACGTTCTTGTGGCCTTGGTATCAATTTGGCTACCGCTGATACTGTTATAATATACGACTCTGATTTCAACCCACATGCGGACATTCAAGCCATGAATCGTGCCCATCGAATCGGGCAATCGAAAAGGCTTTTGGTTTATAGGCTTGTAGTTCGCGCGAGTGTTGAGGAACGTATCTTGCAGTTAGCAAAGAAAAAGCTGATGTTGGATCAGCTTTTTGTAAACAAATCTGAATCCCAGAAGGAGGTGGAGGATATACTGCGTTGGGGTACTGAAGAACTCTTTAGTGATGCTTCTGGTAAGGGTATAAGTGACAATGATCTGAGCAAGGGTGAAACAGTTCCAGATACAGAGCAAAAGAGTAAGAGAAGAACTGGAGGCCTTGGAGATGTTTACCAAGACAAATGTACAGAGGGAAGCAGCAAAATTATCTGGGACGAAAATGCCATCATGAAACTGCTTGACCGTACAATCCTTCAATCCGGATCACCAGATAACTTTGAAACTGATGCTGAGAATGATATGCTTGGGTCAGTAAAGGTACGTATTAAGAAGTTTTTTTTTTCTTTTCTATTTTTTTTCCTTTTTTCTTTTGTATGTGAATTAGACATTACTTTTATAAATTACTGTATTTATTATAGCTTGAAGAATGGTACACAATTTATCTTGAGTAGGTCTTTCTTAAAGCAGCTAGGATTGAACTTCTAGACTTTAGATAGATAGTTGGTTTGTGTTGCTGCATACTTTTTAGCAGGAAGAGAGGCAAAGATATCAATTAATCAAAATTTTCTTATACTAAGGTTTTTCATATATAAACAGTAAAAGGGAATGATGGGAGGGCTAATGGATCAATGATCTGTGCTTCCAAACTTTCCCATGCTGGAAGGATATTAATTTGTTTGTAGGAGGGAAAATGGATCCCTCTATCTCAGTGCAACTCAATTTACTAACAAAACAAGGCAAGTTGCATCTGTCTCCCTCCAAATAACTCCATCCAAAAACGGGGTAAGACTATGAGTAGCAACATCAGACCCTTTTACCCCAAAATGATTTAGGGTCGGCTTATATGAATCATCCTGTAGGACCGTGACTGAGTGATCGCACATACTTAAAATGGAAAGAGTATGAATAGCATTTTAAAGAAATAGCTTTGGGTTTGAGAAATTTTGGGAACACACACTACGAAATTCAAGGATGTGAAATGATTCTTTTGTAGTGATTCTTCTAAAGTGGCTGTGTTTCTTTTTTTTGTGAAGTAGCGGTCCTTCGATGCAGTGCTCAATGCAATATTTTCATCTGGGGTCATTCGGAAACAGCCTCTTTGTGTTACTAACACAAGGGTTATGTTGTTGTTGTAATCTTTTTTTATAAGAAGAGTATGAGTAGCATTTTAATGAAATAGCTTTGAATTCAAGAAATCTGGGAAATAAACACTGCTAATCCAAGGATGTGAAATGTTCTGTTTTGCAGTGATTCCTTTTTATAGGAAGAGTGTATATGCACTCTCTTTTGCGGGTTAGGGTTTGTTTGGATGGAAGGATTTGAAGGGAGGAAAGGAAAGGGAGAGGAATGTAATCTTTCTTTGGCTGGCAAATGATATTAAGGGGAAATGAATGGATCCATTTTTTCACCTACGAGCCTAATCAAAATCCCTCTAACATAGGAATGATTTGGAGGAAAAATGACATTACTTCATTCCCTTTCCTTCCGCTTCCCTCCTTAAAGTCTATCCAAACATACTGTTAATCTTGTCTTTGCTTGAGCTTTCTTGAGCTTTTGTGACAGATTGCTTTTCTGTTTATGTCAGACAAGCGTAATGCCCTCGTGTATCTGGGAACTTTGTAGGCCTTTGAATAAACTGACAAGCGTAATGCCCTCGTGTTGAAGATTTGCTCTGTCACGATATTAATTTGTAATCCTAATTCCTTTCAAGTCAAGCAAGCCCTGGTGACCCAACAATATCTTTGTGTCTGGCTCCAGTATTCAAAGTAGAGACACAGGTCGAGTAGTGGCGGAGAGCAGAGAGACAAGCTGTGGTCTTTAAGAAGGGGGATTGGGAGAGGTATCATGGGGGAGCTAGACAGAAAAATAGGGTGTGGTACTTTTTCTCCATATTATAGTTTGACATAGGGAAGATCAGCTTAGTTACATGTTGTATAGGTTGATAATTGATAAACTTTAACCTCTGCTAAAGTTAATTTTCTAGCAAATGGTCAACGAGGATAAGATATCTAGAAACGGAAACTAATAGAATTTAATGTACTCCCTCCGCTTCATTTTGTTCCTCCCACATTCCTATTTTGAACACATCTTTTTGAACCTCTCATTTCATTTCATTCCTATTTGGGTAAATTTTTAGGACTAAATGACCTTATTATCGTTACTAAGACTAACAGTAATATTCATGATAGAAACATTATCATTTAACCGTAATTAAAAACACCATCTTCCCCGCTCCCACCATCACTTAGCCCCAACTAGTCTACCACCATTCCTCCTTCCCGCACCATCCATGCCACTGCCCAACACCATCTTCACTCAAAGATCTCAACAATGACCGCCACCCGACCTCGACCGCAGCCCCACCGCATCTTATCCTCGCCGACCGCAACCTCAAACACGACTTCCATTGTCCACTCCACTTCCCTTCTCCCTCTTCGCACAACCAGGGCCTTGCTAACACCCGCGATTGCTCTCCCTGGCCTTCGAACACCACCCCGAACTCCTTTTATACTACGTCATCTTGTTCAAACTTGTTCCTATCCAAAACCCAACCTTCTCCGTCTCCAAAGCAAGCCTTTAAATGATCTACAAGATAATACAGTTTGCTTTTTAAATCTACCATCACCATTGTGTTTATCGGACCTCACGTCCTCACGCTGTTCTGATGGTGGCCGTCTCCATCTTAGACGTGGTAGTCTGTGCAATGATGACTGTGCTGATGTAATTGTACGGCAAGAATGACCACCTTGGTGGACCTGGGTGGGTGGTCTGATAGTTTTGGGTGGTCGACGAGTTTTGGTGGGATTATGGTAGCGACTACTCTGACAGTGTTCTCAGTTGACGATGGTGGTGCAAACTGAGAAAACTGATGGTGAGAGTTGATGGTTAGGTTGTGAGGATGTGTGGGATAAGTACTTTGGGAAATAATGTTTAGTGTAAGTGACTAACCACTTGCAAGTTTATTGAATTAACTATCATATTTCTTAAGAACCGTGTTTGAAGCAAATTAGAGGAACACATTGAGTTGGAGGGAATAACAAAATAGGAAAAATAACCACTGCGTATCTATATTTAACGGAAAACTCTAATTCTGCCAACATGCATTTTTCTGGAGGGGGTTTGGTGCTCTAGCGTGTTATTTACATTTACCACTTATAGCTGTGGTGGTGTTGTCATCCTTCAGAGCTTTGGGAAATAATTTCAAGAGATCTTTGATCTGCCTAAGGAAAAGGTGGTGTTTCAATGATAGTAGGATCTCATAGATCAACTGTTGGTACCTTTTTGCTAGCAATCTTCATCCATACTGACTCTTGCTGTGTCCATCATGGGCTATCATAGGTATGAAGTAGATATTTGAGGATAAAGCAAGGACACTTGATATACGAGTTAAAGAGGGGAAAGGAATGGGAGACGGGATAGAGCATGTAACTGGACAGTTATAATACAGCAATGATTTGTTTTTCTTAATATTAGTTTACACCTATTCTAGGTCGTTGCATAATTAGAGTGAGATAGGCTTGAAGAACGTCAAGTATGGCGGTAATTTTACTGTTTTGCCATTTCCTTCTATTACAGTGGTCGATACACGCCTAATTATGAAAAAGAAAAATATCTCTGTTTTGTCAGATGCCTGAGTATTTGTTCTTGTAGTTTCTTCCACAACCCAATAAAACCGCCCTTGCATTATGGTTAGTGAGAAATTTGCTCAGAGGGAGTCAAATGCTTTCTGTTACTTGTATAAAATGGGTTGCAGATATTGAATACACATCCGTCAATACAAAATCATGGCTTAAAAGAAAAGAGAAGTTCAGTTGGAATTGTATATAGTACTGAAATGCCTTTGGTTGTCGACTGAACTTGGTTCCCATTACCTGGTGCCTGCAAAACTTGGGATTCTTTTAAAATTTTGCTTTGGGGATTTGATGAGGGTCAATGATGGATGGTGTGTGCTCTTCAGTCTTGTTTCCATCTCTCTTTTTTTTTTTTTTTTTTTTTTTTTTTTTTTTTT
>JAYMSF010002509.1:0-10198 GCA_036897335.1 Silene vulgaris
TAACCTAACCAGTGACCTAACATCAGGAGTTAAAACCAGGTCCTCGCTCCAAAACTATTGTGGGTGATGACATGAGAAGGGGAATTTCTGGTGGTGAAAAGAAGCGATTAACCATTGGTATGCATGTATTCTTGGATTCGTTCTTTCTTTTTACAGTATATTACGATTGGAATTTCATTTATTTACTGAATTTCAATTTTGGTACAGGGGAAATGTTGGTAGGACCTGCAAAATTTCTTCTGATGGACGGGATATCAACAGGTTTAGATAGCTCGACTACGTTCAAGATATGCAAGTACATTAGTGAAATGGTCCATATTCTTGACATGACAACGGTCATATCTCTCTTGCAACCAACTCCTGAAACATACGAGCTCTTTGATGATATCATCCTTCTTTCCGAGGGTCAAATTGTGTACCAAGGACCAAGGGATCTTATCCTTGACTTCTTCGAATATGTTGGGTTCAAATGCCCCAAAAGAAAAGGAGTAGCCGATTTTCTCCAAGAGGTCACCTCTATTAAAAACCAAGAACAATATTGGTCTAGTAAGGATAAGCAACCTTATGCATACGTCTCTGTATCAGAATTTGTCCAACATTTCCGATCTTTTCAAGTCGGGCAAAGATTGACCTCGGATCTTGGTATTCCTTATGATAAATCTATTGCTCATCCTGATGCTTTAGTGAAGGATAAGTTTGGTATTTCCAGTTGGAAACTACTAATTGCTTGCTTTTCAAGGGAGTGGTTATTGATGAAAAGAAATTCAATTTTGTATATATTCAAGAGTGTCCAGATAACAGTTATGTCAATTGCTACATTGACTGCCTTCTATAGGACAACAATGAACCATAACACGGCAGCCGATGGGGAAAAATACTTGGGAGCTATCTTCTTTAGCCTCACAAATTTTGTGTTCAATGGAATGGCTGAAACTACCTTGACTGTAATGGGTCTCCCTGTATTCTACAAACAAAGGGATTCATTGTTTTATCCAGCTTGGGCTTATGCATTACCAGTTTGGGTCCTTCGGATTCCTATATCGTTTATGGAGTCAGCAATTTGGGCAATTCTTACTTATTACACAATTGGATTTGCTCCCACTGCAAGTAGGTAAAACTCAGATTTCATTCTGTGGCTCCCATATTCATTTACCTTTAGCTCTTTAGGTTTTACGGCACAAGTTGGTCCGGTTGATACATTTCTTGATCTACTATATGTTTGGAGGTCATCATGGGGTAGTGAGTTTCGTGACCACTCTTTAACCACAAATAACATTATACCTCAAGTGGTATAATAGCAAACCTAAAACTCCTGATGACCATTGTTCCTATTTTTATTATGCTCATTTGAACAATGTCGCCTTGTGCTCGTAACACCGAATAAATTGCTTATATGTAATGCTCATGTCCTTGCTATAGGCGTAATCATTTGAGATAATTGGATAACATTTTTATTATTTTAATTCATTATTTCAGGTTCTTTTGTCAATGGCTTGCTTTCTTTTGTATCCATCAGATGGCTTTATCCATATTTCGGTTCATTGGTGCCGCTGGAAGGACGCTTGTGATTGCTAATGCTATATGTATGATTTTAATGTTGGTAATTTTTGTCCTCGGTGGTTTCATCATTGCTAAAGGTATGTCCCTAACTTGTTTTATATACCTCTAGTAGTACACTAAACAAGAGTTATGCCCTTGCTACCATTAGCTTTCTTAGAGAGTTCAAGAAGTCTGAATTATGTTGTTGTCATACCATTTTTTTCTTGTCTAGGTCAACTGTCAAAGGCAAATTGTTGTAAACATGTTCAAAATAGTTGTCGTTCTAGCTTTCGAACCCAATTGTTTGAATAATTTCGATCAAACTGTTCATTTTAAGCCTTTTATTCGATATTTTTTTTTATACATTTTCCAACAAATAAGAGGAGAATTTTAGTCTATTATACAAGTATTAGTTTGCATCTTAATATGTGCGCTAATCACTAAAATAACGAATATTTCATATTAGATTTAGTATGGTATAGATTTCAAGCCTCTTCGCATCTTTGAAATCAACAGCGAAGCAAGAATTCGAAGTTAGGGGGATAAATTATAGATCGAAATTATAGGGTGAGCAAAGTAGTAATGCAATTGTTTGATTACGAAAAATTTGAAAATTTTAACTTAAAAGTTTCATTTGTTTTCCATAGCCTATGGAGTTGCAGCCCTTACTAGCCTCCTTAATCTACCAATGTTTTAAATCTTCTCAAAATGTCGTGAAGTTTTATACAAGTATTTATTTTACCTCTTCTACTTTTTGTGGCTGTGTATTTTGTATAGGTGACCTTGGCCCTTGGATCAAATGGGGGTACTATCTTTCTCCCATGATGTATGGACAGCATGCTTTAGTTATTAATGAATTCGGCGACAAAAGATGGAGCACGGTAGGGTATTGGTGATACTTTGGTGTTTCTTTATAACTTATGAAACATATTCAACGCCCTAGCCGAGATGACCATTATAATAATTTGATAAGTTTAAATCAAAAATATTTTTAACAAGTATCACCCAAGATCCTTTTTTTCATAAATATTAATTACTTGGTATTGGTATTAATGCAGCCAAATACAGACTTAATAATCAAAGAACCAACAGTTGGTAAAGTTGTTCTTGCATCAAGAGACTTCTTCGACCAGGAATATTGGTTTTGGTTAAGCATTGGAGCGCTCCTTGGATTTTCTCTTCTCTTCAACCTCCTATACATTGTGGCATTAACTTACTTAAATCGTATGTGGTTATTCTCATTATATTTTTTTTCCCTCCGTTTAATGAGATTATAATAAATGAAAGTTCAATGTAGTAAAACTGTCGATTTTATTTTTTTGTTTTTGCAGCTTCCATTGATGCAAAAGCCAGAGTGCAAGATCATGATGGTGCTGCAATAAAAAATAAAAAGACGTTCTCCTCTACAGAACCTAATGACGATAATATTGATACTCAAACTGATAAAGAGTATTCAAGTCTAGATACTAATGCGCCAAAAATTGGAATGGTGCTACCTTTCCGTCCACTTTCCCTAGCATTCAATCACATCAATTATTATGTGGATACGCCATCTGTGAGTCACTCAGCTTTCTATTCGCTATGAAATGTTGCCTCTATTTTGTTTTTGAGAAATTCTTGTATGAGACAGATTCATATACTAGCTAATTACCAACATAAATTAGTATATATTCCCCGTTTAATTATATCACTAATGGGTTAGTCTCCCATGTTTTTGGGTGACACATAATAGTAACTATGCTTAGAATGGCATTCAGATGATCAGATCAACTGCTATTTCACAATTAGCAGCCACATACTTCATACAGATTATTCGATTATTTAGTTACTTTATTGTATCATTACAGGAGATGAAAAGTTTAGGCTATGGAGATGATCGCTTACAATTGTTAAAAGACGTGAGTGGAGCATTTAGGCCAGGCATATTAACAGCACTTGTGGGCGTAACAGGAGCTGGAAAAACAACTCTAATGGATGTGTTAAGTGGGAGAAAAACAAGTGGTTATGTTGAGGGCAGCATCACCGTTTCTGGTTATCCAAAAAATCAAGCAACATTTGCTCGAATTTGTGGCTACTGTGAACAAATCGACATTCATTCTCCAAATGTCACTGTCTATGAATCTCTCTTGTACTCTGCTTGGCTTCGTCTCTCTTCAGATATTGACTCAAAGACAAGACAGGTTTATTGCTTATTTAATTAATCAATCATGTTGCTATCAATGCTATGTAAGTACGACTTAATTGTAAGTGCAGACGCGGGTTCATGTCGTAGTGTCCGGCATGATTTTGTAAGTTCATACCCGTGTCATCTGTTAAAAAGTCAAAAGTCACATAGCTTGCATCGTTAATTGATGGCTTGAACCAGCAGTGAAAGAAGCTTGATTTTTGGTATTCTAAATTTGCAGATGTTTATTGAGGAAGTAATGAAATTGATTGAGCTTGAGCCGCTGAAAGATGCTATAGTTGGCTTACCAGGAATAAGTGGGTTGTCAAGTGAACAAAGGAAGAGATTGACAATAGCAGTAGAGTTAGTTGCAAACCCTTCCATTATATTCATGGATGAGCCTACCTCTGGCCTCGACGCTAGGGCCGCTGCAATTGTTATGCGCACTGTAAGAAACACGGTCAATACTGGAAGAACCGTGGTTTGTACTATTCATCAACCCAGCATAGACATCTTTGAGTCCTTTGATGAGGTAATTCATCTAATTTTAATGTCTCGATGAAACGGACTTGCTTGGTTGCCAACTAAAAAATACAGGAATTTCACTTCACAGAATTTGTAAAAAATGATAAGCTGGTTGTTGACATAACACACAGGGATTGGAGTTCCTATGAAATCCAATTCTTCCAAAAATTTAGAAGTTGCTTACCTATGCCCTGGTAAGGCCTTGGTAAGTGACAATTCCCATGGCATTCCATTTTCAGTTTTTAACCGACAGTTTCGCCAATTCATGGATGTCGAAAAATCATTAGAAATACTACTTCCTAGGCATTGAGAATTCTTGCGGTGAACCAAATGCTGACTGAATATCAACCTAACAATGTCGCCCATATGCTTTAAATGCTTTTGTTTATGATTATGCAATCTTGCTCTTCCATTGAAAAGGCAATGAAATTGTTTCAGACTATTCATAATAATGTCGAGTATAGTTCCAGCTCACAATTCTATTGGTATCACTGTGATTGCAGCTCCTACTAATGAAGAGAGGAGGACAACTAACCTACGCAGGACCCCTTGGACGCGATTCTCATATACTTGTTGAATACTTTGAGGCAAGTGATATAGTTTATATTTCATAGAGCTTCTTTATTATTGAGATTGTAAGGGACTCAATTTGAATTACATATTCAATTATATTCATAAGCATATCATTTTACAAGTTCCTAAAATGAGAGTTGCAAAATTCGATGAAATGTTGCAGGCCATCCCTAAAGTTCCTAAAATAAAAGAGGGTCAGAATCCAGCCACATGGATGCTTGATATAACTTCTCCTCAGATGGAAGCCGAAATTAATGTGGATTTTGCAGAGATTTACACCAATTCCTCATTCTACATGTATGTTAAATATTTTCTGTTATAATGCTTGAAACTATGTTTAATTTATTGTTAATAATATTTTTCTATATATAGATGTAAAGAATAATGAAAATATGCGGGCCTAAGTAAAGTCCGCGGTTATGGGACTCTTTATTCGCATGTAGCATGCCGATTGCCGTCTATATCACCAACAAGTCTCGTAAAAGAGGGTAACTAATTAGAAAAACACAACCATATTTGGAATACTCGCGCTTTTTTTGTGTGAGACGATCGTGTATGAAATTTTTGCTCATGACTGTATACTTCATGCTTGTGGCCTAAGTATGACCTTGATACGCATATTAATATATGTACCTTATGCAACTTTTCATTGGCTACATGTTTGTAGAAAAAATCAAGAGATAGTTGACGAGCTCAGTATTCCGAGGCCAGGGTCAGAGGATATCCACTTCCCAACTAAACACTCTCAACCACTCGGTGTTCAATTTAAAGCGTGTTTTTGGAAGCAATATCGGTCTTATTGGCAAAATCCATCATACAATGGTGTTCGTTTCTTTATGATGACTACCATGGGTATTCTGCTTGGTGTTATGTTCTGGAACAAGGGAAGTCAAGTGTGAGTTCTCACCCCTCTCTCAACAAATATTTCAGAAGTAGTAGTTTACTCTTTAACTGTTCTGATATCTCTTAAATTCTTAATAGGGTGAATGAACAAGGTTTGATGAACTTTATAGGAGTGATGTTTTCTGCCATCCTTTTTCTTGGTGGGAGTAATGCCTTAAATGTCCAAGCTGTTGTTGCGAGTGAGAGAACTGTTTTCTATCGCGAAAGAGCGGCGGGAATGTACTCAGCCCTACCGTTTGCCCTAGCTCAGGTGAAAATATTGCCAAAAGTTCTGTAACCCCTATCACATAAAAATCAATAAATCATCTCTTATAAGAAAAAATCGTAATCCTAACACAAAACCATGCGTTAGCAAGATAAAAGTATGCTACTATTGACAAAAAAATCATTTGATAATTTTTGTGTTCTTAACCACTCAAGAAGTTTGCAAACTTCTGTAATATTCAATTAACCCTTGCTCTTTCATTGAAATTTTTACAGCTATTGATAGAGACGATTTACCTCGCAATTGGATCATTCATCTATGTGATTCTCATGTACTCTATGATCGGATTTGAGTGGACATTTACCAAATTCTTCTATTTCTATTACTACATTTACATGTGCTTCATGTACTACACGGTGTATGGGATGATGCTTGTTTCACTGACACCACGACCGGAATTTTCAGCCATTTTGATGACTTTCTTTGTTACCCTATGGAATCTATTTGCTGGGTTTTTGCTTCCGAGAATGGTACGTCATTTTTCTCTTTTCTCGATTTTAAAAAAAGTGATGAAATGACATTATTATCCTTTGAATATGAGCAGAGATAAGAGCAACGTAATAGGGATGAAATGTTAGTAGTTACTTTCATAGGGTAATATGGGTCTTTCCCGTTTTTATTTACTATATTATGTTCGAGAGAGAATTAATTTGGCATGAGCTATAAAGAGAAAATGGGAACGATATAATTGAGATGGAGTGCGTAAAAAGAATTATTAAAAAATGTGGAAGGTCTTCAATTTTTCCATATTTCCAATGGAGCCAAAGACTCATTGCTCATTGGTTCTAGATTATGATGGAATAAAACAAAATAACTCACTAAAGTGATGCGCCTCTTTCTCTTTTGAAGTAATGGTCATTCAATGAGTTCTCGACGCAATTTTCATCGTGGGTCATTCGGAAACAACCTCTTTGTGTTGCTAACAAAAGGGGTAATGCTCCGCACATCCGACCCTTTTACCCTGCTATTTGCGGGAGCCATTTAAATTCAGGTTACTACTCTATCTTTCCGAGTAAATTTGTGAAAATGTGAATATTGTGTAATGCAGTTAATACCGGTATGGTGGAGATGGTACTACTGGGCATCCCCGGTGGCATGGACAATGTATGGATTAGTAACATCACAAGTAGGTGACAAGAATTCAATTATCCTTCAAGTGCCTGAAGTTGGGAGTGTGCCATTGCCTACTTACCTCAAGCAACTCTTTGGTTATGAGTTTCATTTTCTACCCTTTGTAGTTATTGCCCATCTTGGTTGGGTCCTCCTCTTCTTTATTGTCTTTGCCTATGGCATCAAGATCCTCAACTTCCAAAAAAGATAGTTCACTACTCTTTTCGTCTCAGTTATTTGTTTACCTTTTATATTCACTGTGAATGGTAATAATTGGGACGTAGGTAGTACTTTTCTTTTACTCCGTATTATTCTTGTGCCATCAAAGAAGGCATAAGAACATTACGATATATATGGGTGGTGATTCGAACTTGTGGTTGATCGATCATTGGTTGTATATAGAGGTCAGATGACTTCGAACTCGTGGTTGATCATTGGTTGTATACTTGTATATCTTAGTCTTGTAATAATAGTAGTAGTAGTTTCATAGCCATGGGGATTAATTGGGTGCATTACATATCAACATATGTAATTTATTGTGTTCTTTGTTTGCTCCCCTTAAATTTGTCAATACGCCGATATGTTTTATCAAATGTTTTAGCGCTTATGTTCATCTTTCGACAAACATCAACTGGTATCACGAGTCCTTCAAATTAAGGACAGTATACAAGGTTTAAGAAGGTATTTAATTTACACCCTCAAATTGTCTTAAAAAACACTGTGCCTGTTTCCATACAGAGGTAGATAAATGTTTTACTCATCTAGTCATCTCGTGAAGGGCCAATAATTGGGACGGAATTTAACTTTTGGTCATAATTGGAAGGTAGTACTAAAGTTCAAGGGTACAAGTGAGATTTCCGGAAAGGCAAGGGTACAAGTGAAAAGATCCCATTATATTTTTATGTTGCAAAATTACAGACTAAAATTGAGATAAAACCATTCACTGCCATTGTAAAAGTTTATTTTTTCTAAATTTGCCACTGTAAATTTATTTGTTCTATTATTGCCACTCAAGAACCTAAATCATTGTACTTATTGCCACCTTTCAACCTTTTAACCTGTTACTGCAGGTCATTTATGTTTTCATTCGTTTTTAAAGAAAATTAAAAAAAGACAAATTAATGAAAAATATTTTGTACTCGTACAGTATTTTTTGCATGTCACTTAAATGTTAAGTCGCATATAGTTACAAATAAAAGAAGAATGAATTCGATTAATCATTAAAATGAATAAAAAATGACCGCTTTTTAATAGAGTAATAAAAAGTGGTCATATTTTAGTATAAATTTTTTTTAATCATTTAACTTTTTACATTTTATCCGTTGTACTATACGAAAGTCGCACACAAGACCTACTGATCATAGTGCGAATCCTATTAATAATTCCAAAATAAAAATTATCGTTACTGGAGCAAGTTCTACTTTAAAAAAATTTGCATGGAAATTTTTGTATTTCGTAGTAATGGGATCAATCGAAAATTAAAAATTATACCATGCTATCACATTTAGCAAAAAGAAAAAAGACACACTTTAAAATACAATTATACAACATGCTATAAAACAACAAAATGAAACAATATTTTTTATTTCCAATTTCTTTAATTAAAAAAAATAGAAAATATGTTTACCTGCAATAGCAGGTTAATAATATCGGGGATGGCAATAAAGGGAACAACTTAGATTGTATAGTGGCAGTATTAGAAACAAAATTTTTACAATGGCAAAACTAGAAAAAATGAACTTTCATAATGTCAGTATATGCTTTTATCTCCTCCTAAAGATGGACACAAAATTATCACAATGCATTCAAACTCATCATAAACACACTATCAAGTATCCATATAAACTTTCATCTATAAAGATACTAAGCATAAATTGAAGAAAGGCATGGACTTTCATACACACATTTCAACAAACACCTTCTATGCATGTTTACAAAGACACAACAATTTACCCAAAAACCAAACATTAACAACCCATATTCATAGTTTTAATCCTCACTTAAGTTCCCCCAAAACCCTAGGGGGTGACTACTCACACATGGTGGAAGGACAAATGTAAACAATTCGAGAAACACATGCAAACATGGTAATAATTATGATACTAATTGAGACAACTAAAAAGAGAAATAGAAATGTAAATAATTGAGAATTAAACTAAAAAGAGAGGAAATTGTACCAACAATAAGGAAATAAATTCTTCAATATCTTATTTTACAAGGCCAATACCCAAATGTAAACTATTGAACTAGGCTAAATTGCTAAGTAATTAAGGCTTAATTAAGGAAAGGTTAAAACTTGATTAAGGAAACTTGCATAAAATTAGAAAGAAATTCAGATCTAGGGTTGTGTGTACAAATGAAATTAGAGAGGGGTATTTATAGGTTACACCAAAAATTAGGTAAAAAATAACAAAGGAGTCGAAAATGCGGAGAAAAGGGTCTCAGCCGATGGACCGGCATTCGGTGCCCTGCCTGGCTGGGAGTCTTTTGATAGTTGAACACCAAATCTGGGTCATCAGGTGTGCACATCCAGTCGACGGGTTGTCGATGGACTGCTCGGTTGAGAGTTTCTTGTAACTCTTCTTCATTTCTTTCCATTTTCAACATCTTCAAGTGTCCCCAGCCGGCGTACCAGCTGTCGGCAGGCTACCCGGCTGAGAGGTTTCTATAACATCTCCTCCTTTTTCTTCCTAGCTCATAAGGGGGGTTCCCATCTTGCTGACCGATTGCCGGCCTACCGACTGAATACCTATTCTCAGCAATTCCTCCTCCATTTTCATCTCAAATCCTATAAGATGAGACACAAATTCATAGAACGGGAAATTGGGACACAAAATGCAAGTAAAGGCCCGCAAAACCGTATTAAAACGGATCGTAAAGCATAGAAAAGAAGGGAGAATCATGACCAAATAAACACATATCAATGAGTGCGGGCCAGCCCGAGTACGACACGACAGGATAAGGGGCAGGCCACGACACAAAAATTGGGAAAAACTCGGGCTCGGGTATAGCTTGGTGATAAGTGCATTATTTATATACTTGAACCCCCTATGATTAGCTCTATTTTACATGTCTTTTAGCACTTATCTTAGTGTTTTTAAGCTAACATGTGTGTTTCT
>JAYMSF010002510.1:0-10198 GCA_036897335.1 Silene vulgaris
CAACTATTTTATTTTTGTTAAGAGATTATAGTTTACAGTTTAATGAAATTATTAAAATTTGATTTGATGAAAAGATTATATTTAATGAAGGGAGGATAAGTTAAGGAATGAAAAAATCATTTATTTCCTTATTTAAACAAGTGTAATTTGGAGGGAAAATGTCTTAAGTTTCTTATTCTTTTAGTATAAAGGGGATGTTATGTCTACGGTAAAATTAATCTGAAACTTTTATTTTACTAAGTGGCATTATGTTATCATATATTATTATACTAGTCTTGGAACCCGTGCACTGCACGGGTGGTAACAGAAAGTATTATTAAAAATTTAAAACTAAAAACTTACGTATTTTTTTGATTTAGTAAATGATTAGATTTTAGAAAATTTTACTTTGTCCACTCATACACTTTTGATAAGTTTATATTGCTTAATTTTATTCAAATTTATTTTTATTTGTTTTATCGAACTTTTTTTTTTACTTATGAGAGGTGAAGTCTAAGAAATGGATATAAAATTGTTATAGATTTCATAACCAATTATCTACACAATATATATTTAATTTTACTCATTGTTGTACGCTTTTTATCATATTACCCATCTTGATGTTCTCCTCTCAATTATTTACCTTCTCTCCCATCTCTCATCGCCTGGACGTGTGACAACAACATTGTTCGCCATGACTAACGATCTATCTCGTGACCCACCAACGGACCCTCCACGCAGTGGCGAACGCACCTAACACCTTGGACCACAATGTCCCTCCAACCTCTATTTCAGAACTCCACCCACCCCCAATAACTAACCACTACCCTCCCTGCGTGCAATCTCTATCATACGTCCTCCAACTACCCTACCCCCTACATCCTCCATCGTACCGGCCTCTAGCATAACCATCATCCCGGCCCCACCTCGTGCACGGCCTCTAACCCTTCTCATAACCTTATGCGACTCTCCACCCCATCATTACCTACCCATTGCGACCCCTCCGCTATAACAACCTCCTACCATCAACACCGCCGATTCATTTCTCTTTCAAGTAGCCAAATACTAATTTTTTTTTTCTTGTCTTTTGTTTATTGATTCATTTTAACACTTGCCTCTAAATATTGTAAATCATTTTGTATGCAACACAGTTTATTTATGATAATTTAAAATGAGAGATGAACAATAAAGTTAAAATGGCTAATATTTATTTTATTTTTTTTTGCTAACACCTTATTTAGTCATTACCTTTCAATGTCATCATGTTATGCTTTAGTGGTTAGATGATTTTTTAAGTCACTCTAACTTAGGGTATGATTATTAGCAAGACTCACCAAAATAATCTTAAAACTCTGCCACATCAGCTTTCCACTAACTTAAATTATTTCTTTATTGTTCAGACCCAGTTCAGAGTCATCTCAGACTATATATATTATCAGTCAAACTTACCTAAGACTCTACTTTTTCACTTTATTTGAGAAAATGAAAAAAAGAACATAAATATAATAGCATGTGGTTTCCATTCATTGGATAACTCCACTTGAATATTGTGTCAAGGACCCCACAAGAGTCTTAACTTGAGTCTTGAATTTCCAAGACTCAACTTAAGACTTTGTCAAGACTTTGAAAGATTATTGTAAGTCTTAAGTGAGTCTTGTCTTAAGACTCGTGTAAGTCTTATCTCAAGGCTCGCCAATAATCTTACCCTTAACCTAAATGAGTGTAAAGACTCGATTCTCGATTACTTTACTCGAAAGGGTATCTTTTCATGGGCGTTTCTGTGGAGCTCCGACGTTACCAACTCAAGTGTTTGCACCGTCTACAAGTGTCAAGAAGACTACAATGGTTTTCGCAATCAACTCATGATGCCACCATCGAGTCAATCAAAAACATTTAGCCTAGTGGTTAAAACGAAAGTATGGTAATTGGTACATAATAGGTCTCAGGTTTTAACCCCCTCCTAGGTTTGGCTCAGTTAACAACAAAACACAACATCGCCACCATTGAATCTCGCCGACTCAACTAGTGACAATACCCACAACAATAAGTTGTACTAGAATCCCACATCTGCAAGTTAGATTTTTCCCCTTGTGTTGCTGTCGGCTCATACTTGGTATTTGGACTAAATCAAAATGCAAAAGAAATGCAGCTGAAAGTCCATCGGCCAGTATCGAAGCATATGTACATTAGCATTTTCCGGCAGCACCATACAGAAGTATGAGGTACATTAACAGTAACTAAACAATGACGGAAGTAAATCAATATCCCATATAGACTTCATTGATTTATTGGTATAAGTTGTTATAATATCTAAGATAGAAAAGGCTAAAGAAAGTTTTCACCCTTCGAAACAGCAAGTCACATAAATTTTAATCAGATGGAAAGCCTTTTTAGTTGACAGTTTGATCCTTTAAACAGCATTCAACCAAATGACAATCAGTTGATTAGTTATGTGAAGATTCATCTTTCAGCTGTCACGGCCCTCAGCAGTCAACGATGATCTCCATTATAGGCGGTACTCGCTAAAGCTCTGAAATGAAAGAAGAAATCACAGATTAAGATTGTATGAAAAGCACAAATTAAAAGTTATGCTTGTAGCCCGTGTCCCACTACGATATTCCTGTCTTTATTTTGCCCGTAAACTGCATATATATATATATAAAAGTATATAACCCAGGAAAAAAAGTAAGACAATCTTAATGGGGCAACTCGAAAAAGAAGCAAGATGATCATAGCAGGACAGAAGTAGTTCAACAATTGGATACTTAGAAGCCAAGCAAGTGCTTCCAAAACAAATATTGCACAATCCATCGTCTAAAGTCTAAAGTCTAAACTCTGTAACTTGAACCATGTTGAAGGCACTTCTAAAACTTATGTTGATCAATCTTATATAAACATGTCAAGCAATCTTATATAAACATATCCATCATGGACCAAACTACACTATTTGTATGAAACATAAAACATTTTTTGGCTTGGGTTTCACATCTATTTCTAAGTATCAAGTGTCGGACACGGGAAGACAGGGTAATATAAAAAGTTACAGTCAGTTATTTTGCATGAAAACTTCAAATGTTTACATAAAACGAAGTGTCCAAGTATTAAAAGAATGTCTGAGCATTAAGTATCAGGTGTTGGACACAGGTGCAGAAGGTAATATGAAATGTTGAGCGTAACAAAATCCACATCAAGGTTTTATCTTAGCAGAATCACTTCAAAGGAACTCCAAAAAAAGCAAGGTAGCCTAAATGCTCAAGGCAACAGGCCAACAAATTCCTTTCCTGGCATTAACTGCTAGAGAAGAAAAGAACAACTAACCTTTTTAACATAATAAAGTTAAGCTATCGTCAGCAACACATTATACCAGTTAGCGATAGCCCATATGTTAACAAGTAAACTAGACTGCAAGTGATAGACACGCAGTGTTTACAAGTGTCAGAATCGGTTATTTCGAGAATTTTTCCTCTATTAGAGGAACAATGAAGCTATTAGATATCATGTCAGTCAAGTGGTGTGTTTGACACACAACACGCAAGCGATGCAACATGCCATGGAGTAAAAAAAAGGTGTCAACACAGGAACAACTGTTGGTGAAACACATTTATCAATGTAAAACAGGATAAAAAATGGATAAAGGCAAATTCCAGGCAGAACTATAAATGCAGGGAGTAAGTGAATACCAACCAAGCAAAGGGAAAAGAATATTGATGTTATTGACTACTACAGAGTATAAATATCACATAGCAAAAAGTGAATAATAAGCAGAAAAGACAAAACAAGACTTGAAAAGAATCATAACTTTCAGCTTTCATACTACTACTGAAGGTATCTCAAGTCCTTTAAAATGCTATGCGTAAAGTTGGGGTGGAAATAAAATGCAACATTGGCAAATAAGATATTGCGATTATGCATTCAATAAGGAAGTCTCAACAACATATACCCTCCATCCCACATACATTTCCCATTTGACTTTCGTTGAAAAATAGTTGTTTTGAAATATCAAACATGACAAATCTTTACATACTCTCCACATATATTGGGGGAAAATTATCGGTCATAGTTGACGTAGCCCACCATATTTATAATAAGGAACAATGAATTTGGGTTTGAGGTAGTGTTTCTAAGAGGATCCCCCTTTTAAAGCTAAGTGAGGAGTAAACTGGGAAGCATTCAAAGTTCCATTGGTTCACCAAAGGAGCAAAAAAAATCAATTAGTGAAAAACTCTGTTTGTAGGTTACCTTCTCAAAGAATTTTGCCCTCAGGCCCTCTAATAATTTCAATGACAGCAGAAAAAAAAAATGCTGTTTAGTGTTTAGTTAATAACACAATTTTACACTACACGGCATCTTCAAAGAGGTCGATTTAAACTAAAAAAAAAAATATTTGCAAACCATCTCATCAACCCTTTGCAAAAGAAATTGACAAACCTTGAAATCAACTATTTGTAATATCTCCACCATAACTAAAGCAGTCTCCCAAAATCTTTACACACGCCTTCTGCAACCATGTTCAACCAACAAGAATCCTCTACTCGTATGAGGTATGCGACTCATGAGTCATGACAAAGACGAAGACATGTTTGGCAAAGGGAATAATTAGAAAATAAAATACAAGGGGGTGTTAAAATGCACTTCTCCCATTTTCCCAAGCAAAAATACCAGCGAAAATAAAACGATGTCTTAAGCAATACAGTAGTTCAAACTGCAATCTGAGTTACAAAAGAAACATATGAATCTATTAGCTTTGTAATGAAACTCAATGAATATTTCCTAATAGAGTGAGTACTTTTTGGCTTCAGAAACATCCTTTCCTACTACAAAACCAGCATATATTTGAAATTGCCGGCCTTCTCTAAAGCCTCAAGACTCAAACAAGCTAACCAGCCAATACTTCTTCCATGGCCCTTGTCATTAGGATGTCTAAATTTATGAACCTACGACTGCGGCTTTCATTTCAAATACCACTGTTAGATTGTTAGCATTCCTAGTAGCAGCCAAAATAAGGATTTTAATTTCTAAGTTTCAAGGTAAAATCACTGCAGTAACAACCAAAACAACATCTAACATCATTTCATCTAGAAATCAAAAGATTGATTGTAAGCGATGCTTAAATAGATTTCTGTAATCCCACTCTACGAGGGGAGAGGACTTTCTTAATCCACCATCAAAAAATTTCAACATAATTTTTCGCAGCTTTCCATCATAAATCCAGTAATCCACTGCTACAACAAACCCTAATAGAATAGTAAAAATTCTCCAGAACATCAAACTTCCCAATATCCAAACTCTGGTTCACAACCGCATTTGACATAACTTGTACCATAATAGACATTCATTCTCTACATAGTTGCAGCAAATAAATCAGATTATGCAAAACAATGCATTTAAGCATTTTTTTTACCTTCAGAATCGTATTTTCATCTACCATCCCTAGGTTTTAAGTTGTTAGACTACAACAGAATCTCAAAACAATCCAAAATACAGCCCTGTCAGAAGAAGTCTAGAGGAAGTTGATAACTCAGTGGCTCAGTGCCTTCTGCCGCTTAAAACCGCTTTCAAAAGCAATCACTCAGAAAAGCTAAGGAATTGGAATCTAACTTAAGACAGGTTTCCAACTACAACAAGAGCTGTGTCATTCCATCATGAGGCATGGCTTTTTTATTTTTTATTTTTCCTCCACAAACACTCTGTCATAAAATCAAGTAATTTTAGAAATTTCCTGAACAAACACTGAATCTGTGATTCCCAAATAAAAACCCTTTTATCAACTACGTCTACTATCATGAGTCAACAACTCAACATAGACCAGAGTCACTGATACAGAAATTGCTCGAAACAAATCCTATCCCAACTTTAAGATGACACTGATAGACGACCTTGAGCACATAAGCACGGGAATTAGAGACATGACACTGTCATGTGAATGAACAGGACTGAACGAAAACCGTTCACATTTAAGTTATCAAGATAGTATACTGGATTCTGGAAGCATATAAGGACCCTTTTCTATTTGTCAAGACATCAAAGTTATACATCAAACAAATATTAACAAATAGACAAGTTTTCCATTCTTAAAAACACCCAGAGCCTTCCACATCATTTAAGTGCAACCACCAACCAAATTTGATGAAAGTAACCCCATATCCTTCTTAAAATCATAACATGAAAACTGGAATACCAAATCCCAACAACTCTCCAGAACAAGGTAAGGCTTTTGGTAATGGAAATATCGGCCACAACTGAATAAACTAGAGACTTATCATTTATCGCAAGGAAATGAAATGGGGTGTCGAGCAAATACATTGGAATATAGCAGCTCCAACACTTTTGTATGATGGAAATGTCATGGTGATGGAAAACCATATTAGCTTAACAAAATGTGGGCGAACGGTAAAAGGTGTGAAAGGTAGGATAAATGGGGATACTTTCTAAAAGAAATCACGTTGAAAGGCAGTCATCAGTCATGTGCCACGTTTAGTTACTCAATATTTCTCTTCTTACCCTCCATTCCGTAAGGTGCGCCTTCTAGCACCTTGCTTCTCTAGATAAGGCGCACAGCTTTGCGTGGCTTTTGGACAAAGTCACGTGTGCAGCCTTAAGAGTGTTACCAAATGTGTCTCCCTGTGCCAAGCGCCTAAGTGTGCGCTTGCTTGCCTTTTCAAACTAAGATGTGTTCATATGACTGGGGCATTTCCACAATGCCAAAAGCTTTGCCACCGCTACTTTTGCAATGTCTCTGCTCACCACCTCACTTTTATCACTTCGTGATGAATGATACGTCTCCAGTTTATTCAAGTGTGGCCTCTGTTGATTGTGGCATATCCATCGCTACCAAAAGCCTTTGATATGGAAAATCGAGGTACGTAATAGATGAAATGACCAATGGGTACATTTGCAACAGAGCCAATATATCAAAGGGAATCAATCATATCTTATTTCAAAACGTCATCTGTTCAAAGTAACACATTTGTGAAGGCCAGAATCGAAATAGAACACCCGCAGAGGCAGTCTGCTCAAAACTACTTACCTTCCAACAACTTGAATTGTTCATAAATTTATGGTAAAAGCCACCTTATTCATAGATCAGCCACCATTGCTAAAGTAAATACTTTATGATCTTAGTGTTTGCCAACCATACATTCAACTATTCAAGTACTCTAAAAGTTGTTACAAAAACCGAGATCAACAACAATCAATCTATCGTATAAAAACGTTCTTAGACTACCAACAAGTACTCCTCAAGTTGCAACATATCAATACATTCCGCAAGATATAAACACAAAACATTGTTAACATCATTTTTGCAATCACTAATTAGCAAACACAAAAGCGCCAAACGACACATAAATATACTTCTAGGAGGCTGCCAACTAAACTTCAACCAGCACATACAAGCAGAACTTAACTCAACTCCAACAGCCATTTCATTTCTATCGTACACACCAAAAATCCTCCGATGCAACCCACTGTACTGCATCATTACCCATTTACCCTACGCCACAGAAATGACAATCCACATTCTCTATTCACTTAAATTCTAATATATAATTTACAAAAACTATTCTCAATTTCAATTTTCTCGTTAGCTGAGGTACACCATGACATGATAGTTATAATCATCTCCAACAAACAAGCTCATTTATATCCTCCATATGAAAAATCCTTCGGTACACCCTATGTAACACATTCCCGTAAACCCTAGATTCTATAGCTTTACCATAGAAATTCTCCCTTCACACAATCACTCCAAAAATACTAGTCACCAATTAATCAATCAAACAGTAATCAATCAACCAAAAACGAAAACAGAAGACGAAAATGAATCAGAACAAGAAACACAGTAAACAACATTCACTCAATCTCAAAGACTAATCAGTTGCCAAATCAAACAAATAGCACATCCTCTATTTCACTAATATTCTACTTTTATTTCTTCCTATATTCTTTGTGAGACGTATTTAAATCAAAGGCAAACAAATGATGATGACGGAGGGAGTAAACGAAAACCGAAGACGGAAAAAGGATGACTCACTTCTTACTCCCCTTGCGACCTTTCTTAGGACCCCAACCAACAAGCTTAGCAACAGGACAACCACACTTAGCCCTAAACAATAACACAGCACGACCATTCGGCGGCGCCATCTTCCTCAACTCCGCTCTCAAACACTCATAATCCGGATTACTCTCACTCCCTCCTTTCCACGGCAACCTCTCAACCACATCATTACCACCACCGCCGCCGCCATTAATCAACGAATCTTCAGTCTGAAGCTGCAGGTCAAACTCAAGCGCCTTGGTAAGCCCCTTACACGCCGGATTCGCGCATCGGCGAGGACGGCGATACAGCGCGGCGGCGATTGCGGCGGAGGAGGAGAACGGCGGAAGGGAGACGGGGATAGCGGGGAGAAGAAGGGATAAGGAGGTGAAAAGGTAGGAGAGATAAGAGGTTAAGAGGAAAGTAGAGGAGATTAAGACGAGGATTAATATGAGGAGATCTAGGGTTCCGGTAGCGGTTAAGGAAAGAGTATGATGACGACAGAAGAGTTGGGTGGTGTGTGCGGTGGTAGTGGCGGTGGTGTGAGAGGAGGGTTGGGGTTTGATGCGGGGTTTGGTGGTTGTTGGGGTGGTGTATGGTGAGGAAGATGAAGAAGGGGGCATGGTATTGGTATTAGACTATTTGGTTGGTGGTGTGTGGAAATGGTGGTGGTGGTGATACATGTTAGTCAAGGTTGGGACGGATATAGGTGGATGGGGGAGAATATTTGTGACTTGTCCTGATCTTTTTTTGTTGTGAAATAAAGGGATGTGAGAATAGTAAAGAGAAGTAGGGAGAATATGGGAGAGACAAAACTGTATTCTTATTTCATTATTAAGGGTATTTATATACATATACGATAGGTAGAGTTTCCATAATACAATAACTCTAGAATATCCTACCATATGGACATCCATATAATATTACATAATAATATTTCATAACAGTAGACGATTTATATAATAATATATTAGTTATTAATATTAATTTTGTAGTCCTAGTATTTAAATCCTATATTTAATTATGGGACATAATTATAATAATGATGACTGGTTGACGATAATTGGTAAAACTGTCCAACATTAGTCGCGTAATATTATGTCGCTTAAACGGTCAATTCATGCACCAATAATCTGAAATTTAAGGCTAAAGTGCATGCCTAGATACCCTAGTAAACACTACCATTGCATGCTCATAAATCAACCAATGCATGAGAGTTGTGCTCTTCCCCATTGTCCCCCTATGTGCCACCACCTTCTCTCCATTGTCTCCTTTTTTATTTTTCCAACTCACCTAGATTAAAGTCTTAAACCTCATTCAACGTACACACAACCAGATTTGAAATCATATTTCCACAAACACACAAAAACATAAAGATGGAAAGAGAGTGAGAGCTAGAGCAAGAAGGGTAGAAGAACTAGAAGGAGGATCTTTTGCCACTTGAAGTCTTCACTTAGTAAGATCATTTGGAAACCTTAAATCTGGTTTTATTACCTTATTAGCATACATTCTCATGTAACTTAAGATCTAAACATGAACATATGAGTCTTCATCCATGCATGCAAAAGATTAAAGCTAGTAAAAACCATTAATTTATCAAAAACATAGGATGCATGTGGTAGATTTGTAATCACGAGTTAAACTTGAGATTTCCATGTAAAAAAAAAAATATCACGTTCCTTTTGTTGTCATTAGTATGCTCACCAAATTTCGTAACATTTACATGCACCGTTTGTAAATGAAAAATAGAACACTACAGAATGTTTTTTGACTATCCGAAACACTAGATCTCACTTAAAGAGTTCTAAAACCATATCTATAAAATGAACCAGTGTCTCATATTTTAGTATGATTAACCACTATGAATGTAGATGACGATAGGATTTTGAATCAACTTATTTTAATTTCTTAAGAAGGATTTATAATATAAAACGTTTTATGACTCAGGTTTTGACCACTTTTAGAAACATGAGATTTGAGATATGATAGACCCATTTTTGAGACGTGACTCACATTCATAAAATGTATTATGCTCATTAAGTAATCCAAAAAAAACTAACCTTGCAGGACAATGTTGTGTTTTGAATTTATTATGATTTTTACAAATCTCTACTGTAATCTGAAAAAAAAAAAAAAAAAAAAAAAGTGAAAAATGATTTTAATAGTTTTATTTTTAAAAACCTC